>BEXV01003649.1:6846-19691 GCA_003118195.1 Hemicentrotus pulcherrimus | reverse complement strand
ATAAAGGCAATTTTAACAAAATTATAAGGTGGTCTGTATTAGGTACAGCCCACCTGATAAATAAATAAAGGCAATTCTAACGAAATTATAAGGTGGTCTGTACGTTATACAGCCCACCTGATAAATAATAAATAAAGGCGATTATAACAAAAATATGAGGTGGTCTGTATTAGATACAGCCCACCTGATAATAAAGGCAATTTTAACAAAATTATAAGGTGGTCTGTATTAGATACAGCCCACCTGATAATAATAAAGGCAATTTTAACAAAATTATAAGGTGGTCTGTATTAGATACAGCCCACTTGATAAAGGCAATTCTAACGAAATTTGTAGATTTGTAGTACTTGTTTGGAACAAGTATAGGTGGGCTGGTCAACTAAAATTTGAGACAAAATGGTGACGTCATCAAAATGAAAAATGGTGTTAATTGAGATAGTAGAACATTGTATTAGCTACAACATATCGACATTTTGAAGAAAATAGATCAATATTTACAGAGATACAATCAATTTTCCATAAATATGCTGACGTCATATTATGCAAACTCGTATTTTGAGTACCAAGGCCATTAAGATGATGTCACGATACACTTAATTGCTAAATTAGACATGAAATCATATCTCCGTCTTATATTCTTTTTTAATATGAAAAAATAATTGGGGTCCAGATGCATCCCAAAGAGCTATGATTGATTTTTGTATAGGCATGTTTTTGCCCATGTATGTTATGTATTACAAGAGCTTGCGCGCACGGAAAGCTCATTCCGTTATTAATATTCATAAAGAGATAAACATGGTATTAAATTCCTCAAAAAAATGTGAGAAATATCATGAAAGGAAAAAATGGCGATGCTTTGTTGTGTAATGGTGTTACGTGCGAAAACGCGCGCCCATGCGCGTGTGCGCGATTTTTTCACTTAAAAATTTTGAGCATTTAAAATTTTGAGCGCGCACTGACGCGCGGACGTACGCGCACGCGCGCGTTTATTGATCTGAAATTGACCGGAAGGATATTGACCTTAATCATGATAAATATGATTGAGAAATGAGTTTGGGTTATGAGGATATGATCATGAGTTAATTTTCACAAAATGGTGCCTAGATGACGTCATCAGTCAAGGTCAAGATTGAAAATGTTTTTTTAATTTCTATATATGCCTATACATATAAGTGTCATATTTTAAGAGATTTGATTGATCCATTTTCAAATATCTTGTCCGCAACAAAGTGGGTCGAAATATGAAAAATAAATAATAAATAAATAATAATAATA
Organism: Hemicentrotus pulcherrimus; assembly: GCA_003118195.1. NCBI lineage: Eukaryota > Metazoa > Echinodermata > Echinoidea > Camarodonta > Strongylocentrotidae > Hemicentrotus > Hemicentrotus pulcherrimus. The sequence continues at coordinate 18,416 of BEXV01003649.1, read as the reverse complement.
AAGGCAATTGTAACAAAATTATTTAACGAATTAGATGGTCTGCCTTCAAGTCTTATGATAGATTATAATATTTATTATATTGAGAAAGGGAGAAGTTATATAGACATGTAAACAATGATGATCATCATGATGATCATGATGATCATGATGATCATAATCTTCATAGTAATGGTGATGACGATGATGATGTTGATGATGATCATGATGATGTTGATGATTATCATCAACAGACAACTGTTTCACGTGTTCTCGTATAGCTCATTTGCTTATTGTTATGTATCAGAAACTTTCTTCCTTTATTTGCATATGCGGGTTTAAATAAAAATTTATCCGATTTTGGATCTATCCCTGCACTCTCCATATACCTCTTAACTATGCTAATAGGACAAGCATTTGTCCTCCCTTCACAAATGACTACATCATCTCCTTTTCTGTACTGATCTGTCTTACTCTTTGAAACGTGTACGGACATATGATTGCAGGGCCCTCAGGGAGAACAGTATTAATACTCATGAGGCTACCCTGGGTAAACAACACTCATTATTATTATTATCATTATTATTATCATCATCATAAAAACAGATATCACTGCATTTTAGAGATCTGGCCTCATCGAATCTAAAAAAATCCACTAAAACAAAGAATAATAAAAGCTAAATCACGAAGAATAAGAACATCATGAGTACCAGAATGTTTGTCGCAAAGATCAACAATCTGCTCATTAGACAAAATATCCTTTTTAGACACTTTCTTAGCGTTTTCCCTTTTAGCTGCTTCAACAATGTTTATTACAAAATTATTAGCTGTAGGATCTTGATAACCCCTCAAATTATGAAACCATTTTTCGATCAAACTCGTCAAGTATAAAGCTATGTGAATAAGCTCAGCCGGAATCGCTCTGCCACCCTCTGTGGTAATGAAATCTTCCCATCTCTTGAAGGTTGAATAATACTTAACAGTCCCATCACTTCTCGAATGCACTAGATGAGATGCCATGATATCTGATAGTTTCCGAAGCTTGCTAGTAACTGCTCCCGATGCCTCTACTTCATCTGAAACCGCCTTGCGTAGACCTAAACCTGTTAAAACATAAATCATGTCTAAAAATGAAATTTCACAGCTAACATTGTGAACCCATGTTTCGGAGAACCGAAAATACCATTATTCCTTCTCACCTTCTCCACTTCATTACAGGAAAATTTGAAAAACTCCCTGACAAACGATTTAAATTTCACTCCTTGTGAAATGTTTGGCCAATAAGGTGCAGATTTCCACTGCGGCACGATTAGAGTGCCCTACGCCCTTCTCCTGTATCGCTTTATCGATAACTCTCGATGCCAATCGAGGTGGAGGTACCCACCAATTAACAGCATTACTCTACGTCTGCTTAAATGCATCGACCCGTTTTGAGGTGGGACAACACCATCTTGAATTAAATTGTGCACACTTTCTGTTATAATCACAAGCAAACCTGTCGAATGTGTGTAGCCCCCATTTTCGATCTAAAAAACCAAAAAATGTTGAACTAATACACCAGTCATCACTGTCTGATATTCTTCTAAGACTATCCGCCCTCTTATTCCGTTCCCTTGGAACCCAGACTACCTCACATGTCTCGTGAATATCAATCGCAATCTCCTGCAATTGTCCGTTTGTACTGCCTTTTTGCACAATACTTGTGACATTTCTATTATCCGTATACAAACGAATGTTATGCCCTTCCAGGCATGGTCCAAGTGATTTCAGCGCTCTATTTAGAGCTTCCATCTCTCTCCATGAAGAACTATATTTTGATTCAAACTCTCTCCAAGAGCCAACTACTTCCAGGTTTAAATCCTCACAAATGGACGCTCCATAACCTGTGCCTGGCATCAGTAAAAATATTGAAACTACACGACTTCATTTGTGAAATGGATATGCCATTGAATCTATCCATGTTCTTGTACCAAAAAAAGCTCTTTTTCTGCTTCATCCGACAGTAATACTGGAGCATTCCACGATGCCCGACTATTGATTCACTTGAATACATCTCTTGTCTTCAATATTTATTGAACCATCGAACCACGGCGGGTTGCATAGAAATGATCTGCCCAGCAACTCCTGCCAGATCCCGCACTGGGATCAATCTTTTCCCCCCGTTGGCTTTCACTAGTATACTTTGGATAGATTGTTTGCTTTTACACATCCTTTCCTTTGTACTTTCTACCATCCCATCTATGAAATTCCAAGACAATCCCAACCAAATCGCCTTATTTTGGGGCATCCATTCACACTCGTCTTCGGCAAGAATTAAACCAAATTTGCCCAAATCTGGCCTAATCGTCTCGCTAACTTCATTAGCTTCGTCTATGTTATTACATCTTGCGATATCAAGAAACATGACCACCCTTTTCCCCTGTGATCTCCAGTATTTTACTGGAACCCTGGTTACTTTTGTAAAGATGTAACCGGCGGTGGAAATTCCAAAAGGTAATACATTAAGCTGAAAGTATCTTACTTTCTCCTCAAAATCCCAAGCAAAACCAAGATATTGCCTGTGCTCTTCGAATATTTCTATGTGATGGTATGCCGACTTATAATCAAAAGTACAAACATAATCCCCTTTTTGGAAAATATCCTTACCAACTGATGCGTCCTCGTACTTAAAATTATTCTTGTACAAATGCGGATTGACATGGCTACAATCTAATACAAGCCTGCGTTTACCTTTTTTCTCCAGAACTGTCAAGGAATTTACCACCATGGGTCTTGATTCTACTTAAGATACACAACCTTTTTCTACCAACTTTTCAATTTCATCCTTAACGAAATCTGAATGGATCAATGATGACCTGTTATTATGAAGTTCTTTGCTAACTGGCAAAGTATGCAACGGTAGTTTATATCCGTTTTCGACAACATCCAAAATCTCTTTACTAGCCCCATACTTTGACCATATATCCCAATTTTGTTTCAGCCTCCCGACAGGAGAAGCTTTGTTATTTCCTGAACTCGAAATTTCATCATCATGATTTGTCTTTCCTTTTCCTTCCATATTCTCTGAGAGCTTTGATTCTTTTCCTATATCATCATGAATCAATGCAAAATCACTTATCTGATCTGATCTGATTAATGATGAGTGAGCGTTCAGCATGTGAGCAGCTCCTCTCCTATCCACTTTTATGCTTAATGTGTGAGGTTAGAGTGGATTTTGGTGTGTCTATAACTATACACTTCTACCAAGTATACCCTCTGGATCACTTTGGACAATTGCTGAGAGTATTTAGACTTTCAATTTTTTTGCTTTGCTATCTATGTATTTGGAGCCAAGTGCAGCCATATTGAAACTGCTTCGTGCTCACATCCCATAAATGATCATCCAAGCCTAAATACCATTCATGCTGTCCCTATCGTAATGAACAATACCAGCCTCCTGGGACAATGGCATTGGTCAAGCGTCCTACCTTTGTGTTTCTTCTTGTACTTTACTTGCTGAATAGATATAAACAGTGTATCTCAACATTCTACTTTGCCTTATCACAGTATAACCGGCAACTTATACCCACATGAAGGTAGGCTGAATTCTCTATCATCAAAACCTGCAAGAAAGGAAGCTTCCCTCCAAATATCAATTTTACTGGGTGACATTAATCCTAATCCTGGGCCTGCCGATGATATATGCAGAGATAGCTATGGGTCACCATCAACACAACGTGTCACTTACACTAGAGAACAGTTGTACAACTGTAATCGTACTGAAACATGCCCTCATTGGCTGCCCCCTACCCAGTGGAGAAATCTTACTTCCCTTGGTATTTCGTATAGAAAGCGGACGCGTCGAGGAGGAAAAAAGGCCAGAGGGACCAAGCGTCAACAGATTCATCCTCCAGTTTCCGCACACTGCATTGAATCTATCCCTACTACCACTACTGACAGGAAGTCATATAAGCAGCCTTATCGTATTTTATGCGCAGATTTTCCTCGTCATCGGGATCTCACCATCTTGATTGATGTATGCAGATGACCCAACCAAGGCAACACCCTGCAACTATTTCCTGTCTTGATCCATCATTAAGTTTGGGTCTTTGGAATGCTAAATCCATGAATAACAAAGTAGTATCTATCTCTGATCTCATCCTCGAAAAGAACCTTGATTTACTTGTCATTTCTGAGTCCTGGTTAAAGGGTGATTTACAAGACAACTACACCATTGCGAACATTAACTACACATTACCCAACTATGCGATTGTCCACAAGGCACGTCGCACTGGATCTGATGGGGGATCTGTATCATCCATCGTTCTGCTCTCAATGTCTCTTTGAACAATGATTTTCCCACTTTTAACTTGTTTGAACATATGGATCTGACTGTCCATGCTTCACAGAGTGCGGTAATTAGACTAGATGCCGTCTATAGAGCACCCCCTTCTTCAACGAACACACTGACGTATAGATTGTTTGCAAACGAGTTTTCATCTCTTCTTGAACTAGTAACTGTAAATGATAATGCTCAACTACTTGTCGTCGATTTCAACATACATGTGGATGATATACGCAACAAATACGCCATGAACTTCGTAGAGATGCTGGACTCTGCTGGTCTCAAGCAACATGTCACTGTGGCAACTCATCAAGCGGGACACATTCTAGATTTGATTATTTCTCGGAAAATTGATAACCTGGTCAATAGTGTGGACAAAGTGAGTGGGTCCCTTCAGACCACCATGCACTCATCTGTCCACTTAATCTAGGACGCCCCCTCCTGAAAAGAAACTAATCACTTGCAGAAAGCTTTGTAACATCAATTTGAACATACTGAGGGAGGATATTAAGGACGGTTCTCTGTGTTCATTATCTACCCGGTGCCCTTTCGAAGCGGTTGAAGAGTACAATACTACCCTGAAGCAACTCCTGGACAAACATGCGCCGGTACAGTCACATCTTGTTTCATTGCGGCCCATGCTCCGTGGTACACAAAATCTGTCAAAGAATCAAAGCGCCTGAGACGTCGCGCTGAACGCAAAATGATCAAATCTAACATTGAAATAAATTGCCAGCTGTACAAACAACAGTGTGAGGCTTACAATCTCATTCTCGGTGGAGCCAGGACTGAGTACATGACGACTGAGATTAAAGAGTGTGACACGAAACAGCTCTTTCAGCTGGTTAGCAAACTCACTGTACCCAAAACGGACTCAGTTCCTAATCGCAGATTGTGACATTTCCTCCTTCAAACCTCCCTGATGAAACCCTTTCATGTGATAGTGAGTTCCATCAATTTGAGCCTGTTACGCAAACACAGGTGAGGAAACTGATTAAAAACTCTGTTTCCAAGTCTTGTCGTTTGGATCCTATGCCAACTCACTTAGTGAAATCGTGCCTTGATGAACTAGTACCATCCATTACACACATAATGAACTCTTATCTTTCTTCTGGTACTACGTCCCAGAACTTTTCAAAACATCTCAAGTTGTACCTCTTTTAAAGAAGTCTGACTTAAATCCAGATGACTTTAGAAGCTACAGGCCTATAGCAAACCTGCCATTCCTTGCTAAGATCCTTGAGAAAATTGTTGCTTCTCAGCTTCGGGTGTACCTTGATAAACAAAAGTTGTTTCCTGAGATGCAGTCTGCATATCGGCAGTTCCATTCAACTGAAACGGCATCGTTTCCTGCGAGGCTATGGCATCAAGGGGTGTGCTTTGAAGTGGCTTGATTCGTACTTGGATAATCACAAACAGCACATCGTTGTGAATGACTCTATTTCCCGACCATTTCCCCTGCCCTGGGGTGTTCCTCAAGGGTCTGTCCTTGGACCACTGGAGTTCATCCTGTATACTGGTCCGTTGAGTGCGGTCATCTCTTCCCATCGGGACATTCATCATGTCATGTACGCCGACGACACCCTGTATGTGACTATGACATCCAAAGATTACGAAGGCTCTATGCATAAACTCAGCGAGTGCGTCTCCGATGTCATGTCCTGGTCTTCTTCGAATAAACTCAAGTTAAATCAATCTAAGACTGAGGTACTACACATCACCTCACAGTTTAGAGGTTCTTGCAGTCTGTCGTGCGTGGATGCTGCTGGCGTTGAAATCGTACCTTCAAAAGCCGTTCGTAACTGGTTGACTCAAACACCCAGTAACTACCCCGAAGAAACTCAGTCTGCACAAATTGGATTTGACTTCTGGTGTGCTTTATTCTTGAGAAGCCGTAGAATAAAGCACACCAGAAGTCAAATCCAATTTGTGCAGACTGAGTTTCTTCGGGGTAGTTACTGGATGTTTGAGTCAACCATACATTCAATTTCTTTTGCAGGAACTCTGGTTTTACGGGAAAACATTGCTTGTAACAGGCACATTGCATCTTACGCCAATTTCTGATTGCAAGTAGAAATACATCAGGGTTTCTACACTGACAACTGTACCCGTTCGTTGTTATTTTGACACACACTAATTACACGCTAACATAAATGGTGGTGTCCTCAAAAATACATAGAAAACATTAAGTATGGTATCTTACAAGTACATCTCATTGAAGCGAACTTATATTAAACATGATACTTGTAACTGATGATAATGCATGAAAAAAGTATATTTATGTTCATTCAATGAAACATCCTCCCACCCCATGAGGGGACTTCCTCATAGTCTTGTTCCAGTCTCTTATAGAGTGTTTCCAATGTTTTAGTTTGTACTTTAACTGTTCAATCTTCATATCCTTCTGCTGGGTAAATTATTGCTAGCTTGCTGATTGGTCTTCGATATTCCCCTGTTGCAGTCTTCAGCTTTACGTTTCTCACTTTGCCGTCTACACCTGGATACACTTGAATCACACGTGCTATGGTCCAATGACCGCGAATCGCGTTAGCTTCTGCTGTCATCGCTATGTCGCCTACGCGTACATTTCTTCTCTCACAGTTCCATTTTCTACAAGGAACTAAAAGTGGTAGCACATCTTGTGCCCATCGCTTCCAAAATGAATCAATAATACGTTCCACAAACTCGACCCTATGTCTGGGATTCCGGGTCTCACGGAATGGACCGTGCGGCACCTTGCTCGAAGATCTCCCTAACAACAAATCATTCGGACAGAGGTATCCTCCATCATCTGGATCATTACCAACGCGCCCTATTGGTCGTTCATTCACAAGATTCGCGACTTCTAAGAAACATGTGTACAACTCTAATGGTGTGAGCACTTGCTCACCTATTGCCCTTTTCAAAGCAAACTTGCAACTTTTCACCATGGCTTCCGCACAACCATTCTGATGAGGCGCTCCTGGAGTAACAAACTTCCACACTACACGTTTCTCGGCACAAAAATCTTTGAGCTCTCTCTCGCTCCATCCTCTGACCATCTCGCGAAGCTCGCGTTCCGCTCCGACGAACTGCGTCCCTTTGTCGCTGAGAAACTGTGCAGGCTGTCCTCTCACTGCGATGAATCTGCGTAATGCTTGGAGAAACTCCGTCGTTGAACAGTCTGTCGCCATCTCGAGATGTATGTCTCTGGTATTCAAACATGTGAAGATGATGCCGTAATGCTTTGCCTTCTTGTTTCGACCCACCTTGACTAAATATGGGCCAAAGTAGTCGCATGACGTATAATGGAAAGGCGGGGTGAATGGCGCCAATCGACTGCTAGGCAGATTCGCCATTATCTGCGTTTCCCTCTTACACTCTGCTGCTCTGCACGTCACACATCGATGTTTCACCGTCTTAGCTAGTCGGTAACCTTGGAGTATCCAAAACTTTCTCCGTGTCTTGGCCTTAGTCGTTGCTACCCCATGATGTCCTAGTTCATGTGTGCTACGTATAATCATCAATGATATGTCATGGCTGGCAGGAAGTAGAGCTGGATGCTTTGACTCGTATGACGTCACGAGGTGTTCGACTCTACCACCTACTCTGATCACACCATCATCGTCAACAAAAGGAGTGAGCACCTTAAATTCTCCTTTCTCTAGTCTGGGTAGTAGACTTATCTGTGCTCTCTTTACCCAGTACTTTTCTGCACTATCTAACTCTGTCGGGCTTAGAGTAACTTTGTCATCTGGTTGGGGTCCCTTCTGTATCTTAGCCTTCAGGATTTGAATAAATCTGAATACATATGCGGTCGTTCTCAGGAGCTTTCTCCAACTCAAAGTTCTCTTACAATCTATCACTTCCGATGTCTCTGTTGTTACGAAGACTGACTGGGACTTTGTCTTTTCCTCACTTCTGGCACCTTTGCAATTCACTACTGCCTTGTCTGTAGGCCATTCTGACTCGTCAGAGAGCAGAAAGATGGGCCCACCCTTCCACTCTTCTGACAATCTGTCTACAGATATACCTCGTGACACCTTATCGGCTACATTGACTTCACCAGGGATGTGTTTCCAGTCTGCCGGGTCTGTTAGGGTCTGGATTTCACCTACTCTGCTTGATACAAATGCCTTGTATGTTCTGGCAGAAGACTTTATCCACTGGAGCACAATCATACTATCAGTGAAGAAAACAACCTTTTCCACTTGTAGCCTCATCTCTTTGCTGATTGCTTGGTGCATTCTAGCTGCTAGTACCCCTGCCAACAGTTCAAGTCGAGGAATTGTGAGAGCTTTGAGAGGTGCGACCTTCGACTTGGCTGTTACGAAGCGCACTTCATACTTGTCATCATCTGTCTTCCACCTCAGATAAGCGCATGCACCATATGCAATCTCAGAAGCGTCACAGAAAATACATAAGACTGGTTTCCCCCTGGCATTCTGTGGTTTCAGACATCTCTCAAGACTGATGTCATTGAGCTTACTCATTTCTCTGAATAGTCCTCTCCATTCATCTCCGTCAGGTAACTCCTCGTCCCAGTCATAACCACCCTGCCACAGCTTCTGGATGCCAGTCTTTGCCTTGATGATAATTGGTGCAGCAAAACCAATAGGATCATAGATTCTTGCTACCTTTCCCAAGATCTTTCTCTTAGTCAGCTTGTCTGTCTCTCTATCTGTTTCTTGTAGATGGACCTTGTATGAGAAGGTATCACTATGTCTGTCCCAAACTACACCAAGCACCTTCTCTTCAGCAATGTCCTCTAAGAGCTTCATCTTCTCCTGCTTGTTGCCTCCATCAAGTGGCTTGTTTGATTGCCAACCTTTAACCTTGAAACCTCCTGCCTCCAACAGTTCATCTACCTCTGCGATACGTTTCTTTGCTGTATCTTCAGTCTCTACTGAATCGCAGATGTCATCCATGTAGATGTTTCTTTTCAGGATTGCAGCTGCTTCTGGGTACTTGGCTTCACCTTCCTCTGCTGTCAGTCTTACACCTATCTGAGCCATTGCTGCAGCTGGCTTGTCTCCAAACGTCACCACCTTCATCATATACACATCTGGTTCTTTCTCCTGGTTCATGTCTCTCCACAGAAATCTGTGTACATGCTGATCTCTTTCGGGAATCAATATGCGGTGATACATCTTGCTAATATCTGCACATATTGCCACTGGGTGTTCTCTGAATCTGAGGAGGACTCCAGATAAGTTGTTGAGTAAGTCGGGCCCTTTCTTCCAGTACTCATTCAAGCAGTGACCTTTGTAGATTGCAGATGAATTGAATACAATTCTCAGAGGTGTGCTTTTGTTGTCTGGCCTGATTACTGCGTGGTGACTGATGTAATGTACCGGTCCTTTGTACGTTGTCACTTCATCTTTCTCTAGCTTCTTAGCAAATCCCATCTCAGTCATCTCTTGTATCTTGGATTTGTAAGCTTCTGTATGCTCTGGATTCTTTCTGAGTTTTCTTTCTGCAGCAAAGAGCATCTTTTCTGCTAAGAACTTGTTATTTGGTAAGAGATCCGGATCTTTCTCCCACGGATATGCTATCTCCCACTGACTTCCTTCTTTCCTTGCTGAGGAACGGATCATCTCTTCCTCCAAAGCTTCTTGCTTAGTGAGATCACCATTATCACATCTACATTGCTTTGCATCGACACCCGCTGTCTCTATCGCCCAAAAGTCAGTAAGATCTACAGGAGTAGCTAGCTGGACATGCAACACTTCCTTGTTGAGTGTATCCTCTTGGGGGGTTTCCCCATACACTACCCACCCTAACGGTGACTTTCTGGCACAGTAGTCCCCTGCTTCTCTTACTTCTCCTCCGTGCATTCTAGCATAATTCACGCCTACCAGGATGTCGATTGGTCCACTATCTCTTTGTAGGTCGTCTTTCTTTAGCCTGAACTTTCTCGCCAAATCATGAAGTTTTACTTCTACTGCATCCTCGCTGATGAGAGGAATTCCGATGGCCGCTATGATAATGGGCTTACCATACTCCCCTATCTTTCTAATAGGCACTCTGTATTTGTGCGTTTGCAAGAATTCTCGTGTCCCTCCTATCTTTTTAACGATAATGGTCGTCGGAGTACCTTTTAGCTGGAGGTCTGTTGCTACCTGCTGTCTAATCAGGCTAATCTGCGCCCCTGAATCGATTAAACAGTTTCCTCTCCTACTGTTTCCTTTGCTAACAAATTCCATAGCAACTATTGGCAGCAGAGCTCCTTCAATGCCAATCACTGCAACATCTACCTGACCAGTGCGAGTTCGGTTTCCACCTTGATTTTCATTCTTGTCATCTGTGTGCAGCAAGGGATGGTGGAAATACCTGCACCTTTCCTCATTTCTCTTCTCCGAGCACTGTCGTCTTCTCTGGCATGTAGACATCCTGTGCCCACGACCTGCCTTTTTCAAGCAACTAAAGCAGGCATAGTTCTCCTTCATTAACTTCAGTCTCTCATGTGCTGGTCTGGAAGTTAGCCTCTTACATTGGTCTATCCAATGTTCACTTGTGTTACAGATCCAGCATCGATGTTCTGCTGTTTCTGGTTTCTTTCTCGTCTCTTGTGCCACGTGACCCACTGTTCTCTGTCGTGATTCACTTCGGAGAGGTGCGGTGGCTCGCATTCTTGCCCTCATCTCCTTGTTCATCCAAGCGAGCAAATCTGTCATGGTGACAACTCCTCTCTCATCTTGCTGTCTGAACCAGACCTTCCTGTCATCAGCACTCATTTTCCTCTCTATGGCTGCAAGCATGTTACTATTGCTGATGTCCTGTTCTCTTCCTACTTCCTTCAAAGTAGTGTAACTGCGTCTTACTAAGTGCACTAGATCACAGAAACGGCTATCCTCACCGTCCTTAAGTGGCCGAAACTTGGTCAGATCATGTACTATGGCGTCTGCGACAAACCTAGGGTCACCATATATCGCATCAAGTTGTTCCCAAGCCTCGTCATAATCAGAACCTATGCCTCTGATCACATCCAGAGGGCGTCCATGCAGGCATGACCGAAGAATGGTTATAGCATCCCTCTTCGTATATCTGGCGTCTACGAGATGCATAAAATCTGACTTAAATACTCCATAGTCTCTGACATCACCCGTAAACTTGGGCAATTTCGGCTTCTCCAAGTCAAAACTACTTCTAGATTGCTTTGACTTTTCCTTGTCAGACTTTCTCTCGTTACGTTGTTCTTCTGGCTCTAGGGTTTCACGGACTTCCTCCTTCTTAGCTTGGTAGTCATTGACGGTCAACTTGAGATTGAGAAATGTCTTCTGACACTCCT
>BEXV01003648.1:17676-36387 GCA_003118195.1 Hemicentrotus pulcherrimus | reverse complement strand
ACTCAGATGTGGTTTGGACAGGGGTGTGCCGCTGAAGCCTCAAAAGCCCTACCCATATTTAAGGGTCATTTTGGGGGATTTTTCTTGAAGCAAAGCCCATTTTTTTTGCAATTTAAATTGCAAAAAAAAAGGAAAAAGGGAAAAGAGGACCCATGTTTAGGGACATTTTGTGTAAGAATAAGACCCATGTTTAGGGATTTTTTTGTGAAAAAGTGACCCATTAGAGCGGCACACACCTGTATGTCTTAATATGTGATTACCCCCACCACCCTCAGGTGTTCATGTAGCTGGTAACCAAATTGAAATAAATGAAACAAAGGTTAACAATAATGTTATTAAGGTTCCTAAACATAGTAGGTCTACAAGCATTTTGAGATTATTATTCTGAATTTAACTTGCATAATTCAAATCAGCTCCAATCATATTAAGATAACCACATACTCAAAAAAAAAGGGGGGGGGGTAAAATATTAGAGTGTATAAAACGTTGCCTTTTAGAAACTAGTCAGAACAGATATAGGTTCCTGATACATGTCATCAAAGTGAGCACATACAGTAGGCCAATGGATTATATTACTATATACTTAAATGCTATATATAGCTTTTTATGCTAGTAATATGTATCTAAAGTAAAGAATACAATGGAAATACTAGAGCTCAAAGGAAGGACAAGTTTTCATGGACGTGAACATATAATCTGATTGATATTATTAGGTTCTTTTGCAGAGTATTTGACTTCATTTCCTCCTTGATAAAAACAATCATTTATGTTTGTGAGCATGAAGAAATCACGAAAACACATGATTAACTCATTGATAAAGGAAGTATGTACGTATTGGCAGAATAATGTTGTGAATTTGTAATGATTCCTTCAATGATATTTGAGAAAATCAACTGTTTAAAAGAAATTTGCATTCATGTTCCTTAAACAGCAGTAAAACAAATTCACTTAATTCAGACATCCATAAACTAGATGAAGCAGCAGCAATCATGACCAGAAGTGTCCTGATCAATGAATTCACTGCATGTTCATGATTTTCCAGCCTCTTCTTCAGGTTTTAGATGCAGTCTTTCTTCATGTCTGATTCTTAGTATTGGGTTACCCCGTAATATCACTAGATTGCCTGGACTACAACCAGGCTCATTTGAAAAGTGCTCAAGCAAGTTGAATTTTACATATAATGTTTTTTCATTTCTCCCTCCCCCTTCCTTCCTAATACAGCGCTTTTTCATCAATGGCACCTTCTACACCCCTGGGGGACCTGTGTTCCTGATGATTGGAGGAGAGGGCGAGGCCAACCCTGTCTGGATGGTGGAAGGGGCGTGGATCGACTACGCCAAGGAGATGAAGGCATTCTGTGTCATGGTGGAACATCGCTTCTATGGCAAAAGCCATCCTACAGAGTAAGCTACATTGTACAGTGCATCCCAGAAAAAAAACGAAACCGAGAATTATCAATGTTGTATCATAACTTAATCACAATTATAATTAATTAATGACACATATTTGTTAAGCTTAGACCCTCTTCTTTAATTTGATGCAACTCATATGATGCATATGTTAGGCATGAGTGATTAAAGACAATTTGAAGAAAGGGTACCAAAAAGTCATCTGACGAACGGTATCTGAGTTCAAAGACAAAATCACATTTGTAGAAAGTTCATTTTGTGCCCTTTCATATGACACCTCAATCAGGAAAAAAAGATCCAGGAGTAACAAAGTTCTGTTTGTTTAAAGCAATGCTTGCATTTCCATAATTTTATTAAACAAATTCATTTTCCACTGGCTGCCTGGCGTAGCAACAAACAGCAAACTCTGTTTCTTTGACGATCAGCTATGCATAAAGTCTTTCGTCTTATGTGTTGTTAGGGCTAACAACATGTGATATGCAATTCGCATAATGACTATTAACAAAGATTGATGCATTAAATTTGATTACATTACGAAAATGGTCTGTTATATGTAGCTGGAGCGTATGCCATATCAATCATAATTTTATAAATTTCTGATGATTTTCAGGGACATGAGTGTTGATAACTTGCAGTACCTTAGCAGTGAACAGGCCTTAGCTGACCTGGCTCACTTTAGAACAGTCATAGGTCAGCAGATGAAACTAGACAACAATAAATGGATCTCATTTGGAGGATCGTACCCAGGTAGGTCCAGTTCTTTCATTTTGATTTTTAAAAGTGGGGGTTTGGTGAGAACGATGGCATCATCTGCCTTTGCGGAGAGGAGCACATTATGCAACATCCCCTAGCCTGCCCACATCTACCAAATCCTTGCACCCAAGCAGATCTGGAAGCTCTTGCCCCCTGTGCGATACAATGCAGCCAACACTGGATTGGGATCATTCTAGAAATAGTGAACGTTGTGGGCTTGTGGCATAGTGCCTCGGGAAGAAGATTTTTATTATCTGTGGGCAAGCCCTTAATTGCACAATACTTCCACTCTACAAAATAATTTCAATTAATCTTAGATTTAAAAGGAACTACCCTGATACCAAGTGCGAAGTAAGATTTAATCAGCAGCTCAAAACTTAATTATTCTGTTATGGTAATAGACTAAACATTTGTACATAGATGTAGAACATTTGCCATATTTTATTTAGTCATCATTACCAAATTCTTGAGAGGATTGTGAAAAATAATCTTTTGTAGAAGTTCCAATTGATTAAGCTCATCTTTTTTCAACTAGTACCATAATTTTTTTTTCTCAAAAGAATGTGCGATATTCCTTCTTCTTGATATAGTATGAATACCATGTAAATGCCTTGCCATCTCCGTCATTTTCCATGTTTTAATTGTGTATACCGATATTTGTTTTAGGTTCCTTGTCAGCCTGGTTTAGACTAAAGTACCCTCATCTAGTGGTAGGGGCCATTGCTACCAGTGCACCCGTTCAGGCTCAACTTGATTTCCCGGGTAAGCCTGTTCATCAGGGCATGGTTTCATGAAACAGTCATAAGTACAAGTTTGCTGACATCCCATCGAAACATGTGGTATATTCAATGCACATGTTTCAATTAGCGGTTGGTGAACTTGTACTCATGACGGTTTTGTGAAACGCTGCCCAGATGATTAGGACAATTACATGGATTTTTAAAAATTTCATGCTGAATCAATGCAATAATAATGAATTTAAAAGAATTGGAGTTATCTGTTATAAGTTGTACCGGTAACTCAAATTAATTTTTATTTATTTATTTATTATTTATTCAGCAATTTACAAACAGTATAACAATGTAAATATGAGTAAACAAAAATTAAAGGAAAGTCAATTATAAATGCACAATCTTCCTGGAAGTCCTCTGAGTGCATCAGTTGGCTGCCGGGGAAGATGAAAGCAAACTAAATCACTCTAACCGAAATGGTCCCTCTTCCCGACCAACTGGTGCACCCAGAAGACCTGCAAAATATAGCATGAAGGTAAATAAAATGTATAACATTTCATTAAGAAACCAACAAAAACAAAGCACAAGGAAAAAAATCAAACTGATATGTATGATGACACTAGGTCATGACACGATACTGAACATAAACATGAGAAATTAAGTCTGGCTTAAAAACTACTGCATAAAATGTCAAGTAGGTAAACTGAAACCACAAAGTATAAAACAGAGAAAAGAACAAAATATGAGAACAAGTAGTAACACGCTGACAAGAATGTCTATAATCATTTAGGTTGACCAGTACATAGAAGTTAAGAAAATATGGTAAAGAAAGTGAATAGATACAAAGGCTTAGTGGGCTTCAGGCGACTAAGTAAACTAGGAGAATGAACACATGAAAGAACCAGTACTTCATATTTCATATTATATTATACAAACAATTGAAAAAGCGCTATATAAGAACTAGCTATTATTATTATTATTATAAAGAAGCTGCATTGGAAATGTCAAGTAGAAGTTTAAATAATGGAAGAAACAGAAAGAAAGAAGACTCTAGAGACATAACAGTGATAAAATCAAAATTATACTTTCGGCTTATGAATGTCAGAGAGAAGTAGACGAATAAGTGATTCCAAAATATACTATAATTATTACACTAATCACTAACCTCTCATAAATTAAATTAAACAAAGACTTCAAAAGAAAAAGTTAATCAAAGAAGATAAGACTTTTCAGCCAGTGCTGCCAGGTCTGAAATTTGTAGGGTACAAAGTCAACGGCGCAAGGCCCTAGGTAGTTCGTCCCACAGTCTAGGAAATATGTACATAGCGGAATCACTTAAACATTTCGTACGAGCCATCAGGTGATGGAGCCTGATATCTTCTTGTCTCCTTTCTATAACTCTGATTTTCGAAGAAATATCACTGCTCTCGACAATGTTGAAGAGTGCTTTGGCAACAAAGTTAGTGAGTAAGTATTTCCTACGGGTTCCTAGCGAGACCCAATTAAGGAGTCTTAGATGCTCGGGATAGGGCATCTGCTGCCTGCGCTGTTTTAGGATGATATGAGTGGCTCTTCTTTGAATACTCTCAAGTCTGTCACAGAGATTCCTATTGGTGGGGTTCCATGCAGGTAAGCCGTACTCTAGTATCGGTAGTACTAGAGATCTGTAAAGTGCCAGAAGAGCTGAAGTTGCTAAACCCGTGACATGGAGGTGATCAATCCCAGCAATCCATTGGCTCTGCGGGGGATGAAATCAACGTGATCATCGCAAGACAGCTTAGTATTGATAATCACCCCTAGATATCTTGTTTGTAAGACTGGCCCAATGTAAATTCCATTCAAATGATATACTGGTTCGGCAACGTTTTTTCTTGAACATGGAATTCGCATCACTTTCGTTTTGTTGACATTTAGCTTCATTCCATTGGAAACACACCGGTGCAAAACCCTGTTAAGATCACGTTTTAAAATTGCAGAGTCTGTGATATCTCATGTACAGGTCGATAAATCATTGTTTCGTCCGCGAACAATGCACATGATGATTCCAAGCTGTCAAAATTGACATTTCTGGCGCAATTGTGAAATAATAGTTTAGTAATGGGCACATATATCTAAGAAGAAGAAGATTCAAGAAAAAACAATGCTAGTAAAAATAATTTTTACATACTACAGGACATAATTTTGCAATGATAGAAAATAAAACATCATTTTCAACAAAAAAGGCAGGTTACATCCGCTTAATAAGTCTTTCAAATGGTCAGTCAGCAAAGAGTGGAGTTCAGTATTAGGAGCAGAAGATATGTAAAGCAGTACTAATGCTGTTAGATTGCCATCGTCCGTTTGCTTGAGGATATGATCTGTCAGGCTCAATTCAGTTCAGTTTATTTGGCAACATAACAAAATAACAAATAATAAATACAGAATACATAATGAGCCAGGGCCTCTGCGAAGCAACTTGAGCTTGTAAATGAGGCCCCTTATAAGGTTAACACAATATCAAATCAAATAGCAAAAGAAATAAAACTTACAAAGTACTGGTATACATTATTTAGAAGTAGAAAAAAAAAGAGAAAAGAAAAAAGACCAACCATCAACTAGATCAGGAATCAACAATGTATATGCACACACCCACAAACACACAAGAGCAATACAACAACAAAAGGGAAGAGGTGGGAATGAGAAAGAGAAGAAAGGGTCTCCTCTGTCAAGGATGACATTGTTTTAAAAATGTAACGTTTGACTCAGTAGAGTTCATTTGTCAGGTGGTGCAATCGTCCAGAGTAGCCATGGCAATACTCGACAAGCCTGCTGAAGTACGTTTGCTTGGCAGCTCTGATAAGAGATGTCAAATAGTTTCATTAATTTGAAAGCAATGTTATTATCCCCAAGTGCCATTCTACTTCTACATTCTCAAAATTTGTCTCTTCCTGGTTATAGTGCTCTGTCTGGTCTTTGTGCCTACAATCTTATAATACCACCCTAGGTGCATGCTTTTAACATCATTTTCTCCCGTTCTCCTCTCCTTTATAGAGTATTTGACTGTGGTGCGTGACTCCCTAGCAACTAGCCGAGTGGGGTCAAAGTGCAATGATGCTATCCAGGTTGCTACGCATGACATTGAGAGACTCATGATGCACATGACGGGATGGCAGACTCTGGCCAAAATCTTCAAGTAAAAAACCCCAAATAACTTCTTTACCACACTATTTATTTGATAGCTAGGGCATTGTATTAACCTTTCTGTATGTTTATCTTTGGTTTGATTTGTGTACTTGGTGCTGGTGGGGTTATTTGATTCCTATGATTTACATTTGATGAGACTTTATCACTCAGAGAAAGAAAAGAAATACAAACATGTATAATGGAAAAGTAGAGAATAATGGATAGATAATGTAGGTAGATAGAAAGACAGATATACACATATATTAGGGTTAATGAACCCTTGTATTAAAGGGATCGTCTTACAATGTTAAATCTGAGATACACGGCCCTACGTGTTATCAGTGTCTGTGATATGGTGTTAAATTGAAGCCCCCAAAACATTGCGCTTTGAAATGATCAAGAATTGCATCAAAAAAGTAAAAAACTTTGAGTGACTGGTTTTACCATACTCGTTTTCCCCAATATGCGTAATTTCTTATTGATATATATACATATATATATATTTTTTTTTCTTTCTTCTTTTTTCTTCTAGTCTCTGCAGTCCTCTGAATGGCTCAAGTATGAATGATGTAGCAAACTTCTATGAGACTCTGGCTGGAAACTTCATGGAGATTGTTCAGTATAACAAGGACAATAAAGCTTTTGAGGTATATCAACTTTCCTTACTTTTATCTCTTTTGTTGGGTTAGAAAGAAAAGAATATAGAGAAGCGAATTAGTCCAGATTTTTCCTTATGCGTTTTTCCTTTAGGTTACAATTGATATGTCAGTAGACACCCCATGTCATATTGTATTTTGTCTTGTTTTTATATATGGAAAGCTTATAAAAAGAAGAGCATTAACACTCTGCCTCACAGGGTATCTGTTTCTTGTCTTGGTTTTCACCAGAATAATGGATGCTAGTCTTATCACAAGATGGTTCCCAATGTGCTCTTTGTCCTTGGGACCATCAAAATAACCTGGTTATATTAGGAATCTTGTTATACCAGGGTACAAAAACAAGAATATAAAGAGCTGGGACCAGCAAAATCTCCTTGTTGTATCAGAGCTCTTTATAATGAGGTTTCACTGTACTATGTTTCATAATGGATTATTTCTTTATTTGTTTGCTTTTATGCTTTTTTTTTTGCAGGGTGGAAGTAACAACATCACTATCGACACTCTGTGTGACATCATGGCTAATGAATCAATAGGCACAGAGCTTTCACGTTATGCAGCTGTGATTGCGCTGTTGAACGATGGAGAATGCGTCGATGCGTCCTACGATAAGATGATTGCTGACATGAGGGAGACCTCTTGGCAGAGCGAGGCTAGCGCAGGAGGTAAGGACCAAGATTGTGAAATCATCTGTTGTGTTTTAATGTCACCCATTTTCAACATATGTCTGAAATTATACGGGAAGGGGTGACATTTTTCTATCAAAAATGATTTTTTTTTAAAGGGGAATCTGTGCCTTGTAACAAAGATTAATGATTATCTTACCCCCTTAAATAAATCGTATCTTTACAACAAATAAGGAAAATCCAATCTTAATAACACACTGCTCTATAGTAAAAGCAGAAAAATTACAGAAGTAAAGTTTGAATAAAATTGTTCGAAAAATGAGAAAGCTATGCTATTTTGAAAGTTGCAAGTACTATAGGTATGGGCTCTTCAAATTTACTGAATCGGTAATGTCTCTGGGAAGTGCTGGTGGACAACTTTCCCATTTGTTTCAACACTTAAAATGACTAAAATTTTGCAAAGCCTCTTTGTTGCATGAAGCAATCCTTCCATCTATGGGTGCTTATTGTTTTGTGCAAAATTGCATGTGTGGCAAACGAGCGACCATGCAGTGAGGCAACAAAAGCAACTGAAGTGTTAATATTCTCTTTCACAGGGAGGCAGTGGACCTATCAGACGTGCACAGAGTTTGGGTTCTATCAAACGACAGATACTGATCAACAGCCGTTTGGACAACACTTTCCTCTCAGGTAAATTGAAAAATGTGATTGAATCTGTGATGTTTGTGATTTGATATATCTTAAACATGGAAGTAGCCCAAAAAGGGGAAGAAATAATAGAATAAAAAGGGAGAAATCTGAGAGATGGTAGTTTTCATTGACCATCCAAACAAATTTTGGAATGAATTTTTAAGTTGCTTGTACACATTTTAGAGACAATTTTTGCTTCAGAAGAAGTGGAGATGGTGCACACACTGTGTTCAGGCTTGATATGAATGTGTTGATCAATGTGATGAAAATACTCTGCAGTGCAGTGATGCATACACAGTAAATTACAAAATGCTTTCAAAATTACAGTTGTTGTTAATTTTGGTATTGTTAATTTTTTTATTTTGATCTTTTCTGACCTCAGTCTTTCCATTCAGATGTGTGAGGATATCTACGGCAAACAGTTCAACAAGACGACCAACCAAGCCGGCGTAAATTTCACCAATACAAATTACGGTGGAAGGGACATCGTAGCGTTCAACATCGTTTTTCCCAATGGATCCATAGACCCTTGGCATGCCTTGGGCATCACCAAGTCTACCGACATGTACTCGGCAATCTTCATAAATGGTATGTGACGTTTTGTCGTGAAGGTTACGTTTCATCAAGTAGGGTAGAAATTCATTTGGGGATAATAAATCAGTTACTGGATTAGTCAATGAGTGGGAATGGTGGTGAGGATGATGATGTTGGTGGTTGTGATGGTGAAGATGATGATGATGATGATGATGATAATGATGATGATGATGGTGAAGATGATGATGATGGCAATAATGATGATGATGATGATGATGGTGATGATAGTAATGCTGATGATGGTGAAGATGATCTTGATGGTGATAATGATCTTGATGTGGTGCTGATGATACTGATGATGATGGTGATGATGATAATTGTGATGATGATGATGTTGATAATGGTGGTGGTGGGGATGGTAATGATGATGATAATGATGATGATGGTTATGGTTATGGTGGTGATGATAGTGGTTTTGATGATGATGATTGTAATGCTGATGGTGAAGATGATGATGGCAATGATGGGGATGATGGTGGTGGTGGTGATGATGATGATGATGATGATGATGATGTTTTATCTTTATTAATCATTCCTTTTCTTGTCTTTCATTAATGACAGGGACTGCTCACTGTGCCAATATGTACCCTGC
Source organism: Hemicentrotus pulcherrimus (assembly GCA_003118195.1). Taxonomy (NCBI): domain Eukaryota; kingdom Metazoa; phylum Echinodermata; class Echinoidea; order Camarodonta; family Strongylocentrotidae; genus Hemicentrotus; species Hemicentrotus pulcherrimus. The sequence goes on along the minus strand of BEXV01003648.1, from coordinate 27,174 downwards.
ATCGCTGGATGATCCAGCTGAGCTCACTCAGGCCAGGACTCAAATCAGAGACACCATACAGAAGTGGCTCTCCCAATAACATTCAATCATCCAGGCTGTTGCTGTGGCACAGTCCCATTTCCTCCATTTCATCTTCGGATCTTGCACCGAGAGGGGGTAGGAAAAGCAGTGACTGTACCAAATATTTCACATTACCGATAAGAATGGGTTTACCAATTAGGATTGGATTAATCAACATGTAATGTGATAAATTTAAGAATTGATGAGGTGAGAATTATTCCTAATGAATTGTTTTGTGTGTGTATGTGAGGCTGAGGTTGGGGTACTTTCATTGTAGAGAATAAATTATTTAAACATAGAAGTTGGAGTGAGTTTTAATTTTTTTAAGAAGGTATACACATAAGGTTACTTATGAAATCAAATACATATGAATTCGATCCATGAAATAAGCATCTTCTTGTATTGAAATATCATATATTTGTGGTTGGGTATTTTCATTTACACAAGACAGTTATGTTTCATGCTTTCATAGAAAATTACACTTCTATTTCTTTACTGTACATTGCATTAATTACAGAAAATCTTAATTACTTTTCCGCGACGTTTCACCAGTTCCTACCAGCCTCTTTAGGCGGTCTGATTCCTGTTCATTGTATATGTCTGGGATTAGTATGTACATGTCAATATGATGCAAGTTGTTCATGAAGTACTTAATCTCATTTCCTTTTTTTGGTGATATATTATTTCATGTTTGTAGTATCAATCCTGCTTTAATATACATTGTTATAATAACGGGTACTTTTATATATTGTTGATGTACAACGACCATTTGTACTTTAGAATCTTGTATGAAATATGAATCCACAAAATGCATAGTATCACCTTTCATAGCCCCGGCCAATTTCGGACCTTTACATTTTCCACAAAGCCTGAAAATCTTGTTATGTGCACAATGTTCAATGTAAGCAGTAAGAAATAAAACTAACCATGTCCACTTAATTGGTCCAGATAGTAATCAAGGTGGACTTCTCCTTTCATACAGTACTTCTCGACAATTTTTCTCTTCTAATGTATTTAGCAATCATTTTTGTTCAGGTATATTTTACCATTATCTATGCACACCACTTATGTCTACTTGTACGACATGAGTTTTGAATCTATACGCACATGTGCATAGTTTGTCTGTTACATGTATATTTTCATGTTCTACGGTGAAAAAGAGCAGCAGAGCTATTTTTCCAAAGTTGTGAAGCAAGTGTGATGATCATCTTGTTGCCTTTTTGCATCTTTATTGTAACTGTCTTTATTTTTGTGATTCAATATGTGTCAAGTCATAATTTGACAATCAAAAGACGTGACTCTTTACATATTTCATTTGCAGTTAGCTATCAACACTATATGTTTGTGTGTATCTATGACCAGTATGTTCTTAACATTATGACAGGTCATCTTTATGGTTTATGTAAAAATGTGTCACCTCAAATTCTTGCTGAATGTATTTTTTTTAATGATGAAATATTAAACCGTGGAAGATGCAATTACAGTAAATATATTTGATACAAATAAAGATATTGACTTTGAAGATATAATTCTTTGCATTGTTTTTGTTTTATTTACATTTTTCTATATACAATTTTCTTTACCGGTATACAATTTTCAAAATATATAGACAATGGCATAATTATTATAATATGGTCAATTCAAGCATTATGGAATGAAATTGTCTGAGTATTTCAAGTTTGAATTAAGAATTAGCTTTCAATGACTATTAGTCATTGAAAGCCAATTCCTAACCTTAACGGTATTGGGTTTCACGCTCTTTACAAGTTGACCATGAGATGGCTCTTTGCAGTATACAGTTCTTAGGGCAGAAATTTCAACAGTTCAGAATCGCCATGAAGTGAAACATCTTTATCACATAAAGAACAATGCTGCAATACAAAGGGCATGGAGCATAGGACTACAATCTGCCTTGTTCTACATTCACTCATATTCAAGCCTTTTATTAAGACAAAGCAGACCGGGAGCCAAATATCTGAAAAAGCGGCTCCTGTCCTTTATTTTTTAACGAGAACCGGGAGCCGTTTTCCAGGACCAGGATAGCCATTTCCAAAATTAATGAAAATATGTATTCTTTTAAATCATTTGTTTACCATTACCGTATTCATTATTCATTGTCATTAGTCTATATCAGTACACTATAAATTAACCCTGTAAGTTGGGGCTATAATCGGATCGGAAGGGGGAAATACTGAACAAAACAAAAAAAAATATTTAAAAAAAAAAAAAAAATCAAAAAATCAAAATTTGTTTAGTTTAAGGCTATCAAATACTAAATAAACATGCAAAGCTGGGATTATTTTGTCATTTGGAGTCGTTTTAGACCATGTTTGTTGATATGAAATGCCTTTTCATGACTTTGAAATTAATAATATTAGTCTATAAAGAGAAGAGGCAAAACATGCGAGCTGCCATCTTGGATTATAATGACAATGGAAAAAAAAATGCGTGCTTACATTATAATCCAAAGTTGCGGCTCACATTTTTTAACTCTTCTCTTACTAGACTAATGTAATTAATTTCAGTCATGAAAAACACTAAATATCTACAAACACAAAGTCAAAATTTTAGCCGGAGTGAGAGTGTTGCTCATCCACTCTCGATCTCCGCTCTGCACACCGGCTAGCTAGCCGCCCTAACCCTAGCAGTGGCGCTAGGAGTATGAGATATACGTTAGCGGCCGCTCGTAGTCGTGCTGCAATTATTTCGGGCCGATTTCGATTAGGACTCTCATCATAAAATGATTTGTTATGGTTCAATCAGTCCACATTTAACTCGTATCAAGTAAGTTTTTGTCACATTGGTGAGCATTTAGTGCAAGACATGTGGAAGGTTCTGAAACAAGAAATTATAATGCTCCCAGACCGGGCACCAAAAAAAAAAATGACCGGCACCCGGTACTCATTTTCCCCGTCTTACCGGGCGCCAAAAGTCAGGGACCGTTGGGTAAAAATCGCCCGGCGCCCGGTTAATAAAAGGCTTGCTCATATTAGTTGATTCTTTTCTTCAAAAGATGACTTTGTAACCACATTTACATCCAATATATACAAAAGGNAAAAAATCAAAATTTGTCTAGTTTTAGGCTATCAAATACTAAATAAACATGCAAAGCTGGAATTATTTTGTCATTTGGAGTCTTTGTAGACCATGATTGTTAATATGAAATGCCTTTTCATGACTTTGAAATTAATAATAATAGTCTATAAAGAGAAGAGGCAAAACATGCGAGCCGCCATCTTGGATTATAATGACAATGGAAAACAAAATCCGTGCTTACATTATAATCCAAAGTTGCGGCTCACATTTTCTAACTCTTCTCTTACTAGACTAATGTAATTAATTTCAAAGTCATGAAAAACACAAAATATCTACAAACACAAAGTCAAACTTTTAGCCGGAGTGAGAGTATTGGTCGCCCACTCTCGATCTCCGCTCTGCACGCCGGCTAGCTAGCCGCCCTAACCCTAGCGGTGGCGCTAGGAGTAGGAGATATACGTTAGCGGCTGCTCGTAGTCGTGCTGCAATTATTTCAGGCCGATTTCGATTAGGACTCTCATCATAAAATGATTTGTTAGGGTTCAATCAGTCCACATTTAACTCGTATCAAGTAAGTTTTTGTCACATTGGTGAGCATTTAGTGCAAGACATGTGGAAGGTTCTGAAACAGGAAATTTTAATTCTCCCAGACCGGGCACCAAAAATAAAAAATGACCGGCACCCGGTACTCATTTTCCCCGTCTTACTGGGCGCCAAAAGTCAGGGACCGTTGGGTAAAAATCGCCCGGCGCCCGGTTAATAAAAGGCTTGCTCATATTAGTTGATTCTTTTCTTCAAAAGATGACTTTGTAACCACATTTACATCCAATATATACAAAAGGTTTTTCTCATGTTATAAACATCCAAATGCACCATCCAAGATTATCTGTAAACCAAGTTACTTCTACTGCAGCAAAAGGACAGCTTATTTTCTACATGTATTGTTTTGTCAAACCATGATCAGCATTACAAGGTTTCGTGAAATGAATTTGGCTTTTGTTTCTTCCTCAAAATAATGTCAATACGTTACGAGAGTCCATCCCACAATCATGTTGAGTATGGTAAATCATTTACAGTACATGCTGCCCAAGCTCCTTGGCAAGATGAATACCCTTCATCCAAAAATGGGTGAAACATGGTCCTTCCTTATCCAGGTTTTTTTTTATGAGGACCAAAGCCATCTTGCAGGTTGAAAGTATGCAATGACATTTTTATTATCCTTGGTACTCATGTTGGAGAATATTCACCTTTGGTATTTTTGTCTACTTTTGAAGTCTCCCAAGCTTGAAATAAGCATCAAGTGAGTTATGCATTGGCAAGAATACTGATGTTCACAATTATCATAGATGACCATTTCAAAAAAATGTTTGTTCCATCAGTCAAGAGTCCAGTCAAGGAAGTGATAATTCCACTGTTCCTCGTCATCAGAAACTATCGCTGGAACTGCTGCTCTCTGAATCCGATGACATCATCTCAACATCGTCCTCATTCTCCTTGCCAAGATCTATCCCACCATCCCCTGTGAGACGATTGACCCCTGTTGACATGCTGCGACTCGCCGTGAGTTCGCTTGAAGGTTTCCAGGTCAGGCCTCCAGAAGCGCCCGCTGTGGAAAATCACAAAACAAAATATACAGTATTATACAGCTACCTGTAAACTCTAAAGAAAATGGCTTGTTCTTTTTGATACAGGGTTGGTTAAATTCATGCATTGCCCAAAATCTGTCTGCCCTTTGCTTTCCATTAACCATTTAAAAGAAGAATCAGCAAACTAACCTGTACTCTGTGCACCATCTCCACCTCCTGCACCATTTAGTCCTACTTGAGGAAGATTACTCAGCCTTCCTAGGATACCCATCCTCATCTCCAGATCTGTTGGGTAGGGTCTACGAGGATCACCTGGTGTGAAAGGAGCAAACAATCATTCAAGATAGGGAAAAAAGTGACGGCTATCGATTTGATTTGTGCAATGTAAGCAATGGAATTGAGATAAATTCTGGATTTTCTTGGCGAAAATAAAAAAAGCCTGTTGGGTATGAACACATTGACTATTGACAATGGCTTCTCATCTCAAGACCTGTTGGGTAGGGTCTATGACAATCAACTGATGTGAAGAAACCAAACATTTGTAGCAGGAATGGTCAGATAATGTACATGTACATGTAACTCTTGTAAATTTTGAATAAACAAGAGATATACCGGTAGTATTAGAGAATGTATAGAGTACTACAGAGACAAGAGACATAAATGTATTTTACAGACACAATTTCTAGGCCCCATTTTTTAAAGAGCTGTAATTGATATGAATTGATTTAATTGCAAGACAGTGTCTGGTTGAATATAAGACCTCTGATGATCACACATTACGACAAGAAAACTAAAAAGAGTGCTATTACATACTAGCCTACTATTTGGCCTTAATTACATAAAACATGACATTTTCTTCAAATCTACGTAAATCTTAGAAATATTGAAAGAATACTATGATAGCGATCAAGATCAAGAAAACTATGATAAAGATCAATGAGACATCTAAAATATGTAGAAAACATAGAAAATGTAGTAACATGGAGTTCTGAATTGAATTCATAACTTTAGGGGGTACAGACATGAAAAGTAATATCTATCTTTTTACTAAATTTGCAACACGAACCTGGTTCCCATGCAAGAGGTGCAGCCACAGCATTGGTAGCACTGATCCGATGTGCGTACTTGATGAGTTCCTCTGAAGATATGGCACCTTTCTTGGCTTGCTTGATAGCTTTGAGCTTCTCCTTGGCCTGGTAGATGGCTGTGGCCTGCAGGTTTGGCAAGGACAACAAACAAAATGAAATAATAAAAGTGGATTCTTCTATAGCGCTCATGTCTGTCAGACTCCTGGTGCTCCACAATTATTAGTCCACCTTTAGCACGGCAGCTGTTATGGAGCACTAGCACTTCAAGGAATTTAATTCCTGCCAGGTACCCATTTACCTCACCTGGGTAAAGTGTGGCAAATGGAGATCGATGTCTTGCCAAAGGGCATTAGTGCCGCGGCGGGTCTTGAACCACAAACCATCTGATCCACAGGCCAGTCATGTATCCACTAGACCACGACACCTCCTTGTGGTATATTTGAATGCACGGGAATGTAATGTGCTAGGAAATGCAATTAAATCAAGTCTTATCTTGTTTCAAAATATATTTGGATTGTTTGTAACACATTGCATGAATTGGATACATGTCAATTACATACACTGTGCTAGGAAAAATGATAGACTCCTCCATTATACTATGTGAAAATTATGTAACCTTAAGATCGGAATATATATTATAAAAAATCATGCTTGTGGTAGCAAAATACGACAATTCACTCTAAACTGAAGTGGAGTTAGAAAATAAAACTAGAAACAATAAAAGATCCACTCACTCTTGATTACACAACATTCCTTTTATTTTGCATAACGTTCTTTAACAAAAAAATATGTTTTTAGACCTTTTTTTTAGAAGTGTTCTTTATCTTTCCAGGGTTGAGTCACACTTTCTTTCACATACATTTTTTTCCACTGATGCTATGCAATCTCTGTAATAGTGCTGTCACTGGTTAATTTAAGAATACACACCTACAGATACTAACGGTGGTTTCATGAAAGTTCTATCAGTATTGGTGATACAGTGTATTGAGATCAAAAGTCTAACTATCAAACACTATTAGTGGTTCATTTACCAGAATATATTCAGCTTCTTTGAGTTGCTTTTGTAAAGTTTTGATATCTTCATCTCTCTTATCCACTTCCTCCTGAAGACCTTCAATCTCTTGTTTCATCTTCCTCTGTTCTTCTGTCTCTTTCAATGTTGCTTCAAGCTCTTCATTTTTCTTCATCAAAATCTCCATAATCTGTAGATCAATAATCAAATAAAACAATTTTTATAACATGCTCTAACTTCAAATTTACAGCACTGCAAAATCACTTCTTTGCAACAAAAGTAACAAATTGATTTTTTATTTGCATCATCTTCTTATGTTCCTCCATCTCCTTCAAGTTTTTCAACATTGCTTTAAGCTTTTAATTCTTCTTCATTAAAATTGTTATAATCTTTGGGAAAATCATTAAAAAGAGAAGAAAAAAGGAATGATAATTCAAGAAAGATGAAGAAGAAAAATAGAATGAGGAGAATGATCAAACATCCAATAACAAAGTCTGAGTGAAAAGATGAAAAAAGATGACTTAAATCTTACTTGAGGTTCATCTGGATGAGGAACTCTCTGCCGAACTGCTGAAGTTGCTTCACCGAGGTCTCTGTACAAATGGAAATAATTTTGTAAGAATAAAGAAAGTGGCTGAAAGAGGGGACTTGAAGTTCCAGGAAGCAGCCAGTACAAACAAACTTTTCTTTCCTTCAATATGATATAAACCCGACTTGGGAAATACTTAAGCTTTTTCACTAATTTAGGCCATGTTTATGGAGTAGAATAGATGCAACAGAGTATGAAAATAAAGATCATTTTAGTGATTATTCTCATACAAAACAACAGAAAAAAACAAAGGACTGGAAAGAAACTTTACTACAAAAACCCATTAGGTCTAGATCTAACCTCGTTAGTAAAAAAAAGAAAAATAGGAGTAGACTAGACCTAACGAATGAACTAAGAAAAAAAAGGAAGATAAAGACAACGTACAAGTTCAGTGACGAAACACTAAACAACAACCTGCACAGTGCACACCCCAGTACATGTACATACATCTGCAAGAATCTTCAGTATTGAAGGAGGCACATTATCAATTAGAGGAACAGCAGCCAAATTTTGTCCAAAATAAGTTCTACCTTTTGACTCTTTATTCAATTTAATTTTGCGTTCGATTTAGAATTAGATAGATCAATGCTTAAATGTTGAAACCCCTCATCTTAATCTGCTTTCACAAAGCTAGACATCCTCTCCAATCGAAACATAATAAGATGGGCGCTTCTAGCTTCTGTGGCACTGAAGTGTCACATATCCATAAAGGCATTATTATGCACGCTATGCTATGGTGTGGGTCCTGCCAGAGTTGTGGCATGCCTCTCTTACTGAATCCCGATCAAGTCGGGCTGTCCGAACAACAGACCAACAAATGGGGTTGCATATTTGAGTAAAGTGAAAATATGTTATCTCTATCAATTCATCATAGCTAAGAAAATACAAAATACAAAATCGAAAATGTCTCACTTTGTCAAAACCTCTGCTTCTTCTACAAGAGACAAAAGTCTTGATTTTGCTGTCATGGGGGCTGCCATTTTTGTGTTCGTCTAGTTGTGACTGTTCTAATTTAGAAGAAGATGGCGCTATACCTGCTCGTCTGGAGATATAGCATGCATATGATAATCACAGTCCCCAAATATCTTTTTCGAAAAATAATCTAAAGGGCAATCGGAATTGCAATATCCCATATAAATCTTGTTCGGATAACATAAAATGCCATTGTCATATTTCAATAGATGATGCACAAAGGCTAGTGAAATTGCCGTAGCTTGATTTTTTTCTCGAAATGATTGATATCGTGTCAAATAAATCCAAACTAATAATTCAAAAAGAGTAGTAGAGGGTAGACAAAGAAATAATATCTTTGGAGAAAACTTTGATGATTGCTTGTGTCTTTGCATAACAAAGTTGTTTAATGCAATTCGATACATTAGTTGTCTCCTCCAGGCAAATAACACACAAAACAATAGCAACAATAAATACTCAATCAAACACTTTTATACAGATAAGCCTCCCCAGCAGATAAGTCAAAAGGAACAAGGACACAACGAACAAAAAAAAAATAAAAAAAAAATAAAAAAAATAATAATAATACAAATGTTGCATTAATTATAACGGAGTCATTTTTTCGCCCACTGACACATCATGACGTGACTTGTGTTGCTCATCGTGTTCTCCACAAAATTGTCTTGTAAAGTTGTAATGATGATACGGTCTCAATCACGGATTTGCCTCGCTCCACCCAGGCGTAGTAAATGTGTCCTTGGTATCGAATTTCTTTGAATGGTTTGTGGGAAAAAAGTACACCTGTAAGTGAGGTGGTTTGATCAGTATAGGCCTATATTTCTTGAGATGGTCACGTGGTTCTCGATTCGAGTCCCGCCGCGGCCATTGGCAAGATTGAATTATTTCTATATTTGCCCCTCCATCTCCACAAAGGCGTAGTAATTATAGGTAACTATATATAGAGCATAGGAACATTGAGCATCTCCTGAGATGGATCATGCAAAATATAGCTTTCATTATTATCAATCTATATATAGTTAAATCTAAAATTTCATGATGATCGATCGGACGAAAATTCTTAATCCTGACTCCCCCCCCCCCAATTAAATTATGTTGTTTAGGATTTTGTTTGTTTTTTAGTTGTTGTTGACACACCTGTATAAAGTCCCCCCCCCC
>BEXV01003647.1:3157-13488 GCA_003118195.1 Hemicentrotus pulcherrimus | reverse complement strand
CCCCCCCCCCCTAAGAAATCCTGGATCCGCGCCTGAATAGCGACCCTGTCGCCGTATTATGGATAGCAACCCTCTTCGCCTATTATAATTGCGACCCTCTCCTCGTAATATGGATAGCGACCCTCTTCTTCTATTATAAATAATGACCCTTATGAATAGCGACCTCCGAATTATGAATAGCGTCCCTCTTGCCGCGTTATGAATAGCGACCCTCGTTCCGCATTATGAACAGCGACCCTCTCGTCGTATTACGAATAGCGACCCTCTTCTCCTATCATTAAAAATATATTGTTGAGTTTTATTGTTTTACTACGTACAATGCAATCCCATGTACTTTTATTTTGTTGGAAATGGCAATAAACGAAATGAAATGAAATGAAATGAAAAAATTATGAACAACGACCCTCTCCTCGTAATATGCATAGGGACCCTTTTCTCCTATTATGCATAGCGATCCTCTCCTCGTATTATGAATAGCCGCTCCTTTTCTATTATTATGAATAGCGACCCTCTTTTCGTCTTATGAGTAGCGAACCTCTTATCCTAGTATGGGTAGCGACCCTCTTGTCGCTTTATGAATACCTACCTGGCTACCTGGCTGCCACCGTCAGTTGCTGGCGATTGGCGACCACAACTGCGCATCTTCTTCCGGTCTTTCTTCATTTGTTCCTTTTCATTATGAATAGCGACCGTCTCGTCGTCTTATGAAAAGCGACCCTCTTCTCTTTTTATGAATAGCGACCCTTTTCTCGTATTATGAATAGCGACCCTTTTCTAGTTTTATGAATAGGGAACCTTATTGATAACGACTCATATTATGAATACTGACCCTCTTCTTTGATTAAGAATAGCAGTCTCTATGAATAGCGACATTGATTTCTTTATGTCTCTCTTATTTTACTACCTTTTCTTGTTTTCCTTGTGTTCTCCCCCTCACCAGGTTCTTTGAGTGACCGGTTTTACCATATTCATTTTTCCCAAAGGACTGTAGTGTTATATTGTGAAATTTTAAATACCAATCATGAATATCTTGATACTCAAACACTGGCTTGTAAAAGTCATGGAATTCATTTCTGACCTAAAGGCTAATTATAGGCATTTCTATAGCTCCATGGCTGGCTCCGTCTATCTAGAAATTCTATTCCGGGCGCATTGATATTACCCCGGCTTTAGCCTAGCTGCCATTACAGCGCTCTAGCATTTCAATTAAGTAATTCCTACCAGGTACCCATTTAAATCACCTGGGTCGAGTGTGGCAAATGAAGATTAATGCCTCGCCAAAGCACATTAGTGCCGTGTCGGGGATCGAACCACAACTTTTGAATTTCAAATCACGGTGCTTAAAACATTCGACTACGACACTTCTGTTTGCACTTATGATTGTAGCATGAGCTAAATCCAGGATTTTGTTGAGAATCTGAGATACCCAATCCCTGAAATAAGAACTAATTGGCATTCCGTTGAGGCTCACTTCCCGGTTTTTTTTTTAACGTGTATACTTTCTAATATATCCTATATTTTCTATTTTTTTGAAACTTTCATGCTTTTTAGAGGTTCTGTGCAATATTTCTTAGGCCCGTTGTTATTATGATAATAATAATAATATTTATTGCTGTTGTTGTTATCGATATCATTATAATCATTATAATTACTAGTAGTAATATCATAATCAACATCAGTCAAGAGGATTACTTTAATCATCCTTTAGAAGTATCAAAAGTTTTTGGAAGGAATCGAGGGGGTAAAACCATGAACCTCCTAAATTAGGTCCATGGTAAAACAAAGTTATCACCTCCACCCCATTATTTTTGTTTTGAGTCACTGTATACATAAGCGTTATAATGCTGTAATGCATGTGCGCATCACGAGTAATTTTCAACCAATCAGCAGGCAATGAATCGCGCGTTGTTACGTCACAATGCTTTGACCCCAACCTCTATCTTGCCCCTTCGCGATGTACATATCGTTTCCAAACAAACCTTACCATACTATCCGTAGACCTAGAAACTACGAACGTAAAATGGGAAATCTTCTTACGAAAGTGAGCCCTTTGTGCTGTTGCCGTTCTCAAAAAGGTAAAATATCTACACTTTCACAATTCGAATAAGTAACTACCAGTATATGGCTCTTTATTTTAAACAGATAAATCAATAAGTCAATCAAATAATTATAAAAGCCAGTTTCTATGAAAGGTGGATAAACTAGAAATAATAGAGCTTCTCAGAAGTGAACGTGTTGCTTTTATGTGATTTGTAAATGTCGATTTTTTAATCAACATAATGCTATTGCGATAATGTTTGTTGTTGTTATAATTTGTAGTCCTATGTTTTCCTGATAATGTTAAGAACTAAAATATTCATACTCCTTTTAAATTTGATGTTTTTGTTTTGTTTTTTCGTAACTCAAAAATGAAAGGCGAACTGGTTGAATAAGTGCTTTCGTTCAATACTTTTAGATGTAAGCTTTGATATGTAACATTTTTAAGAAACTTTATCTGGACAAATTAATTTTCAACATACACATTACTCAGGGGCTATTTTTTTATGGGGGAATGGGCGCACCACGCAGGGGGTGTCTAACTGAGGAAGATGCACCCCTCTCAGAAGTTGAAGTTTTTTTTTTAAATTGATGCATAAATGGCTTGTTTTTGGTGCATAATTTTTGCCAAATTAAAAAGAGAACAGTCTTAAGTCTTTTGTTCAACTAACAGGAAAAAGAGCGCATGGGGTGTCTGACGGGGGTGCGCCCCTCTCAGAAGTTGAAGATTTTTTAATATAAAATTGATGCATAAATGGCTCGATTTGGTGCATAATTGTTGCCAAATTAAAAAGAAAACAGTCTTAAATTCAACTAACAGGACAAGAGCGCAAGGGGTGTCTGACGGGGATTCGCCCCCTCAAAAGTTAAAGTTTTTTTTTAAATTGATGCATAAATGGCTCGATTTGGTGCATAATAACAAATTAAAAAGAAACAGTCTTTTGTTCAACTAACAGGAACAAGAGCGCATGGGGTGTCTGACGGGGGTGCGCCCCTCTCAGAAGTTAAAGATTTCTTTTTTAAAAATTGATGCATAAATGGCTCGATTCGGTGCATAATTTTTGCCAAATTAAAAAGAAAACAGTCTTAACTTTAACTAACAGGAACAAGAAGGCAGGGGGGGGGGATGTCACCGTATTTTCAGAAGGGTTGTTATAGATGAATTTGTCGCTTCGATTGAAAAATTAGTCATAAGGTTTAGGAAATACAAGGGATTAATTTTATTTCTTTCAGTTGGCAAAAGGTTTTTCATCTAACCGATGTTTGAAATTCCGGTAATGTGAATGTAATAATGACGCGGCTAAATCTGATCGCCTGATTTGGCTCGCTTTTTGTATTTTTCTTGTCTTTTTTTCTCTCTATCTTTAATTTTCCCCTCTCCCCCGCCCTCCCTTACGTCATATTTTAAATTTTATAGTTCTCTTTCTCCTGGCCTTTCTCCTTTTCAACCCCTTTCTTTTCTTTCATTCTCCTTCTTTTCCTTTCCTTTTCCTTCTCCTTTTCCTCTTTCTCCTTCCCTTCCTCTTCCCTTTTTTTTCAAAATTATAGGGAGGGTATGAATGATTTAATTGTAGGTTTAATAAAAGTAACAAATCATATCATGCACATGAGTAATAATAATAATAATACATGTATTTCTATTTTTTGGTGTGTTTTTCCCTTCCTTTAGTGAACAAGGGATTGAGATCACAACCCGGCACAGACACAGATGACTATGCATATTCTATTACCTTAAATGATGAGTACGTATACTTTATATTTAAATGATATAAGCTGTCTTTTATTGAATCCATTTATTTATCAAATTTGTTATTCCTACAGCATGTCCACTACTTCATGAAATATTTAATAATCCTACTAATATTTGATTCGGAATTAAAGAGAAAACAACATCAATAACAACAACAACGCTTCATTTCCTCAATTTTGATTTTCAAAATTAAAAGAATTAACACATGTTTCTTCTAATCTTGATGATACCTTTTATTTGTTCCTACATTCAGTCATACTTAAACGTCATTGATTTTTCATTTGTACTTTTTTTGTGTTCGCAGATGCCAAGTTGAGATTCGTTCTCAGCCGGAAATCATTAAAGTAAGTCAAACGTTTTTCTGCTTTTGTTACTCCTTTTCAATTATCTTTGAATTCATTGATCAGATATGTTCATTTTTCTTTTTTGTTTTTGTCCATTCTTTTTATTCGTCTTCATATTTTCCATCTAATCTTCTTTTCTCACCGAAATTATCATGACATTCTATAATGCTAAATTGTTAAGGCGAAGTTTCATGTATTTCATTTTCATTGTTCAGTTCCTGCTGTTTGTGTTGATATCTGTGGTTAATTGACCATTATAATGTATTTGTGTTTCTTAAGGAAACAGTGACAGACACTGAATCAGCAATCAAAGATGTCTCCCAAGCTCAAGCCGTCAACAAGGTAAACATCTGAATATGAATGAATGTAGCCAAACAGAAAACAGGAACTCGTTCTTGTGTATATTATTTCGTTTTTAAAGACATGTAGCAATGGTTTATATCCTATTTCTATGTATAAACAAACAGGAAACGAAATTAAATTGAATGAAATAAAATGTTTGTTTTTTTCTTCTCCAGACCCTAGTCCATGACGCAGCTTACGAGCAGGAAATTGATACATATATCAATGATATCTTCGAAGTAAGACTCTTAACATCTTTGTGATATCATTTAAGTCTTTATCTAAATAGTTGTTATATATGTAATACTAATAAATCAATCTTGTCTATAAAAAGTATCCAGTTTATTTTGTATACATACATGTAGGCGATTTCCACACGCTTTCCAATTCATCATTCAATAAATTTGTTATATGGCGGATTACAGCGGAACACAATTAGCAATAGAGAAGAAAAAACACATTAAAGTAAAGAACTTTCATTTTAATGTTTTTCTTGCTTTTTATTTTAGACTGTGACTGAAGATTTACTCAAAAAAGAACATGATCAAGTCAAGCTTTACATTGAGGTAGGCTTCTCATTTTAATTATATTCCTTACTATTTTTATGAATATTATCATCATTATTATAATATTTGAAGTAATATTATTTGTATTATCATTATTAGTTGTAGTCGTTGCAGGAGTAGTAGTAGTAATAGTGCATTATCATTTTTAAAATGTATCATGCTTGGGTTCCAAACCAAATAAGCTTCTCCTAAATCATCTTAGTGAGGAGTGAAAATCCATTCTTTAAGGTGACATAATAGAGATCACTTCATTTGGGAGAGGAAATGCACGCTTAAATATTGGGATCCACTCAAAAGTAGTGATTTGGAGCACTCTTTTGAGAATGGATTCCATTTGTTTTTGAGCCATTGATTTTTACTCTAAAGCAAAGTAATCTCTAATATGCCTCTTGTTCGTTGTCATAAGGCTGGTTTGTTATTATTCTCTTTGCTACAGACTATCGTACAAGAGGCTGTTCTTCAAACAGTTTCAGACACTGAACCAGCAATCAAAGATGTCTCCCAAGCTCAAGCCGTCAACAAGGTAAACATCTGAATATGAATGAATGCATTCTTCTGTTATTTAATTAATGTAAAACTGAGACATTTAACAAAGTTGAAAGTAAAACACTCCTGAAGAAAGATAGTCAACCTGTTCGAAACGTCGAGCCACTCATCCTCTTCAAGCGCTATAGTTCTGCTTAGAACTTTATGCTAAGAAAGATAACAAACAGTCCTTTTCAGGACTACCACACCCCCAAGAAAGATTACTGAGTCAGAGTCCTTTTCAGGACTCCTCAACCCTCTCTCTCTCTCTCTCTCTCTCTCTCTCACATGGTGCACCCGCAAATCTACTGTATGAAGTAAAACTAATAAATACAATCAAGAACTTGAAGGTATATATGAAAAAATTGAAATGGAGACCATTTTGTGGAATAACTGTTTCTTTTATCGCTTAGGATGCTTCTGGGGAATTAAACACATTACTTGATATCAAGCAATGTATCCAGGTATCTACATGTATCTACAAATAATTGATTCCTCTTTTGGCCTAAATCTAAATTTAAATTTAAATTAAATTGCCCTGTGCAGTTTATTTTTATAAAGTACCTCAACCAGCTTTGCTTCTCCTAAATTATCTAAGTGCAGAGGAGTACAAATCCACTCTTTAAGGTGACATAATAGAGATCACTTCATTTGGGAGAGGAAAGCCACGCTAAAATTATTTGGATCCACTTAAAAGTAGGAATTTGGAGCACTCGTTTTAAGGTGGATTCAACTCCTTTTTGAGCCGTTAATTTCCACTTCAAATCAGAGGGATCTCTAATATCACTCCTAAAAGAGTGGATTTTTGTTCTCACTCTTGTTCATTGACAAAAGGCTGGTTTGTTATTGTTTTCTTTTCTACAGACTATCGTCCAAGACGAGGTTCTTGACCTTGAAATAAACGAGTACCTGAAAGCAATCTGTTCCGTAAGCAAACAAAAATAAACTATTTTGAATTTCATTACATAAGATTTTAAGTTCTAGTTTTCAAACAAATTAAATTACATCGCATTTTGATATATCTTACTTCCATCTTTTGTGTGATTTTGTATTCAGACTTTATTGGAGGAAGGTCAGGTAGGGGGCAGAAACATTGATTTTCATTATTTAAATTATATATCACTCCTCTGAATATTCATGGGTATCGTTGATTACATTCTCTACTTTAAAGCATTATCGACCAGGTCGAATAAATTTATTTATTTGAATAAATAACTAAATCTGAGTAAATATCGAATTTAGCATATACTGAAACTCCGTCTTCAAATATTAGCTATTATTTTGACAACCAAAAAACACTTACGACTATTTGATCAAAAATGTTCATTTAGGAATTTAAAGCTCACATCTCGTTCTTCCTTTCCCTTAGAATGTGATCGATGAATTGCTGTGCAAAGATCAAGCCATTTATTGAATAGCTACATCCTTATTTTTGTTCTTCTCAGTCTTGTATCCCAAACTAAATTAGAATACTCTTTTCTATTTCATTATCATAAACCAGCTTTTCTATATTTCTTTTTCTGCAGACTTTTGCCCAAGATGCATTTCTCGAGCATGACATCAAGGACAACCTCAATGGAATCTTTTCTGTACGAAAACAAAAAGATTCAACATTTTCAAGTTGATTATAAGATTTGAAGGTCGATTATTTAAACATTAAATTGTATCGCATTTAGATGGATCTCACTTCCATCTTAAGTGGGATTTTGTATTCCGACTTTATCTTAGGAAGCGAGGAGGCAGATATATTGCTTTTTATTATTCATCCCTCTTATTTACAATTCTCGGAAAACCTAAAATACATTCACTTTTGTTGAGCCATGTCGACATATATTATTCATTTTTCTTTAAATTAATTGAAACGACAATATTTTTTTGTATATAATTTCCTTTTCGTTGTCGTAAACCAGCCCTTTTATAATATTATGTTTACTGTTTTTCAGACTATTGTCCGAGAGGCCAGGTTTGATCGAGAGGTTGAACTTTACACCAGCGACATTTTTGCCGTAAGCATCTCGGTATTTTCTAAAAGCATTAACCGTAACGATTTTTTAAACATTGAACAACATGAATATCTGTGTTTCCTTTCATTAGTTTCATTTTGATTTTGCTGATTTTCATGGAAATATTTTAATGGCAAATTGATAAACAAATAATTCAATTAAAATTTAAACTTTAGATATGAAATTTAAACTAAATGCATGTATTAATATTTTTTGTTTTATTCATCAGATTGAAGTTGCCGACTTCAGTCTCGCGGAGCTCACACTGTCTGCGAAGAAAAATCCATATAGTGTTGTGTGTGTTTATTAATAACAATACTGATGAAAACCAGCTGTGAACCGCTTTAGTGTGGAGTGCATCAGGTGCATTGACTAACTCCCGAAAAATTTTATCAATTCTCTTCAGACTATTACCCAGAAGGCGGCACTTGAATATTATGTTGATGCCTTTCTTAGCGGTATTTTTGAGGTAAGCGTGAAAACCAAATGTATGGTTGCATTTGAATGAATACAATGCTTTTATACTTCACCATTTAAATCCAATCGCTTTATCATAATTCGTTTTGTAGGTTGATGCGTGTCCCGACCCAAAATAAAATAAAAACATAAATGGTTTCACTTTCAAATTTGTTTAAGAAAATTATTGGAAAATGCGATTGAATAGTATTAATTTGTTAATCTTACTTTCCCCTCTTCCCAGGATGTGACTGCTAAGTATCTGCCATCACCACCGCCAACATTGCCGCTGACTACAACACCAGTACCACTGCCAGTAATAATACCGGCGCCTCCACAAAAACCGCTGGTAACACCACCACCACCACCACCAGTGACACTAACAACGCCACCATCAGAACCACATCAGACACCAACACCAGTAACACTTCTGGCACCACCACGAAAATTACTCCTGGCACCACCACAAGGAGAACTACCGGCGTCACCACCAGAAGCAGTACTACCGACGCCACCAGAGCAATTATCAGCTTCACTACTAAAAACACTACCGGTTCCACTACCATTGGCACAACTGGTGACTTCACCAGAACCACTACCGGACCCACCACCACCAGAAATACCATCGCAACCATCAGAACCACTTCTGGTTCCCCAACACGTAGCCCTACTGGAACCACCACCACCAGTAGCACTACCAGTGCCGCCTCTAGAACCAGTACTGGATCCACCACCAGTATCACCACCGAGGCCACCACCAGATCCACTACCGGATCCAAAACCAAAAGCCCTACCGGTGCCACAACCAAAACCACAACCCAAAACGGCACCACAACTACCGATAGTAGATATTCCTTGGGACGATCGCAATCCCTTGAAGATCTGGATTGAAAGGGCTCAAGATCTCTTAGATAGGTCAGAGCCCATCCCATTCCCTCCACCAATCGCGTCCCCCAGTCTTACCATTGAGATAGGATCGGCCACATCAGGGTTATCGGTGCAGCAGAGACCAACTCATCATGAACAAGAAAATGTAGTTGGCTACTGCGTAAGCACCGTGCACTGCGGACGTTCATTTATTGCATACAAACTCCACCAAAACCATTGTTCTTCCCGGGAAAGAAATCGCCAACAGAACTCTGAAAATCGCTGCCGACAAGGCGATACTACCTTTGGTTCTGGCACTAACCCGGTTAGACGATCGAGTGATGAAAGCTTTTTACGCCGTGGTTACCGGGGTCCTGCTAATCGCAGATAGACATTCAACCTTAATCAAATATCATGGATTATAAATTACCTTGAATATATGTTTGTTAATTTGTTGCAAATGTTAATCAATAAAATCCCTGTCGGGAAAAAAAAAAAGTATTGAAAAATATCATGGATGTCCACTTGGAAACATCCTCATCTAAAAACAGAGAATGACTGGTTTTAGAAATATGCTTCAATCTCGACCTTCTTTTCTGTTTAATATTCAATGCAAAAATAATGATATAATTAGCCAATGAATGGAATAAAAAAAAAAAAACATGGTATGAACCGAACCGATTTAATAAAGTGATACAACAAATCTTATCTGATGTTCTGCGAGTTTCATTGAAAGTACAGTCTAGTGTATCATCTGGTTTTTCTTCGATTCCAGGTTTGTATTGATGAGTTTCCTCTCTCTCTCTCTCTCTCTCTTTCATCTTTAAATTTGCTTGTATGTCTACCTCTGTCTGCCCCTCCCTTTCCCCTCTCTTAAAAGTGATTGTTGGCAAGCACTTTTCTTCCAGGACATAGGATTCAGATTATTTACTTTCGCCTTTAGTTTCACCACACAATTTCTTTTGGGGCTTTCCCGTGGTATTAATATCCTGTTCTTTTGGTTAGGAAATTGCCCATTGCTCTCACACAGCTCCTGTAGTTATTTTAGAAAGAGGTTTGTGTCATATCTGTTCATTCTATTTCCAGCAGGACAACTAAAGTCTGCCTTTTAAAAACTTTGTATGCAAGTGTCAACTCTTTCAAGCCTGCAAAGATGAGAATTGCTGGTAGTATCATTACTCTTTTGATGGTTGGGGTGCTGGTTGTGCCTTCTGATTGCTCTAAAGCATCTAGGTCTGACTCCGTCAGGGACGCCTTTCGGAGAGCAGGCGACTTCATAAGTGGAGCCTATCACGGAGCAGGCGACATGTGGCGAAACTACAAGTGAGTACATTAAAAGATAATCTAACCCGAACTGTATAGGAAGATATTTAGCTGATCACGTTCATACATCATTTAAGACTTATTACGAATTATCATAACAGATCACGCAAGTAGGAAT
>BEXV01003646.1:11778-25608 GCA_003118195.1 Hemicentrotus pulcherrimus | reverse complement strand
AGATTTCTTTCGCTCCGGCTGCTCCTACTGCGCCCTCTTCTCTTCCTTTCGCTCCGGCTACCTCTACTGTGCCGCCTCCTTACTCTAGAAGTGGTTGCTCCCTAGTCTATCCTGTGGGTGATTTGCCGGATACGATTCGACGGCTGGTCCACGAGGACATGGTGCCGGTTCCTCGCTCTTCGGACCTGGTGAATGGCTTCGATAGTCATTTTCACCTGGACCGGATGATCGACAGCATTGCGAGGAAAGGGGAGCATGATTCTTTTTCTCGTCCTGGCGTGAAGCTCGTGGGTGGGGTAGTGAATTTTTGCGACCCGCAACATTTCAATCGAGCACTTCAGCTTATCCCACTTCTTTCGCATTTCCACATAGCCGTCGGGGTTCATCCCAAGTGTGTTTCTACCTTAACCAATGACGGCTGGGATAAGCTGGAGTGCCTTTTTGCTTGTCCCCGGGTGACGGCTGTGAGTGAGTTGGGAATAGATTATTTTCGTGTGCCCCAGGCCGAGTGGCCTAGGCAGTGGGACTGTGTACGTAGGATTCTGGGGTTGGGGGCCCGCAACATGGTATTGGTCCTACACCTTCGACCAGCCCTGGGCGATCCGTGTGGCCATCATGCACCTGCACGGGGAGTTCAGGGACCTTTTGAAGCAGTTTTGTGGGCGTCACCAGCACATCCACATCCACAACTTTACCGGTGATGCCCAAGAATTGGATGCTTGGATGGCTGCGTTTCAAAATGTGTATGTTGAGGTGTTGGGCCTAGCCCTCTCCTTCAATCAGGACCAAGTGAACATGGTCCGTAGTATTCCCTCCCCTCGGCTCCTCTTGGAGACTGATTCACCGTACCTGCCCGTGTTCCTGGGAGTGTCGGTCAACACCCCCTACTTGTTGGAGGATGTTGGCCGACTGGTATCCCGAATTAGGGGGCAGTCTTTCAGGGCGGTGATGAGGTACTCCACGGAGAATGCCGGAAGACTATATTCTGGGTTTGTTGTTAGGTTTGTATTTTATATAGATTAAGACAGTTTGTGCCAAGGCGTGTTTTGTTGTTACTGTATAAAATGTTACTTCAACCGCATATGACCTACGGAATTGAGGTTTGGGGAAGTAATTATGAAATGAACATGAAATGTTTATTATTAAGCCAAACGATGGCACTAAGAGTTATAACGTTTAGTCCAATTAGGACTCATTCACAACCGATATTCCGGGAGCTATTCATACAGAGCTGTCATTCAGAGGCACGCGCTATTGGAATGATCTACCCCTATCAGTACGGAAGAAAGCATCAGAGTCTTGCTTTTGTAGAACTCTGATGTCACAAATGTTAATAGAATAATTGTTTTTAACTTTGAACCAAGGTTCTAGCCTTTTTGTAAATATTATGTTATACCATTCTTTATCTTTTATTTTGTGTAAAATACCAAAGCTTTGTATTTCATCACAAAGCATATTTACCCTAGATGTAGAATAGCTTAGCTTAAGTTAAGTATGTATTCATAGTTATTCATATTTATTAATTACATTTTCATTCATTGCTTTGATAATTTTGTGTGTAAGTAGTACGAGACACGATTAGCATTGAATGCTATTTTCTGGTCCCAGTCATCCTTTCAATGTTAACCATTTACATGTGAATGTTATATTGATGTACTTTTGTTTGAATAATAAACTTCAAACTCGAACTCAAACTCAAACTGATAACACGTACGGCCGTGTATCTCATATTTAACATTGTTAAACGATCCCTTTAATGCTTGTATGGTGGAGGGAAATACGCCGATCAGAAAGTGAAATTGGGAAAGAGAGAAAATATGAAATATGGAGAGAGGGGGACACAAAAACATCCCGTCCCCCAATAATTACTCCCAAATCAGCGGGATTACTTTCCTATGAACTGTTTAGCCTTCTTTGTCATCTATATTCTTAATGTACAAACACTTGATGTATGGAATGGAATAAATTTGAATCATTCAATCAATCATATGTATTTTGACTGTATTTTTAATGTAAACAAATTTATGTCGGTTCTGTTGGTCATATTATGTAGAAGTATAGCTGTGTAGTGCAGTGTTCTGTTAACCTTATGTTAGTCACGGTACCCTATCAAGAAAAGAAAACATGATTCGCGTTACCCCAATCCCAATTCATCACAGAATATTCATTGTGCATCACTTTGGCACTCAATACGGACTTTTAGATTTGCGTGGACTAATACGTGTGACGTCCATTCAGGACAGTGCATTAAAAGGACGTCGATCGTAGCAATTCCCATTGTTATCGTGCGAATCTAAAAGTCCCTAATACGTTCCATGTAAACAGAGGCGGCGGAGCGACTTCCAAAGTGGGGGGGGGGCATCAACAAAAAAGGGCACTTTCTGGGGAAAAAAGGGCACCTACATAGAGAAATCTCAAAGTGAAATACACAATTTTTAGACATTGGTATATACCCCCTAAAATTTGATTACATTATCAGGCATGATTTCAATATTTGTTTCTCTTTATACATCGTATAAAATATAGCTTTTAAAAGCATCAAACCTTGCAGTTGGGTATAATGGTCGAAAATATAATTTGCTAGCGAGGAAAAATATAAGATTTGTGAGGTCACAGTGCAAAAACTACATCTTATAAAGGGGAAAAAAACAATCCTCATCGGGTTATAAATAAGCACATTTTCATAACAGCAAACATATAGGACATAAAGAATAGAATTGGAAAAGCCCTGGGTGCTGTTCAAAGTCTTCACAGCATTTTGACAGCCAAAGACATTATAGATGTTACAGAACTTCAACTATATAAATTACTCATCCTATCCATCCTTATGTATGGATCAGAAACATGGACACTGAAAAAAGAAGACGAGAACAGGCTCCTTACCTTCGAAATGATCTGCCTCCGAAAAATCTTGGGGGTTACCAGACTAGACAGAATAAGGAATACAACAATTCGGAAGACTCTAGGACTGGATGAAACCATTCTGGACAAAATAACACACACACATAAAAAAAAATGACTACGATTCTTTGGCCACGTTAACAGGATGAGACCATCACGATACCCAAATATACTCCTAACTTCTGATGTCCATGGTGATAGACCCCGGAGCAGACCAGCCAAGAAATGGATAGATTGTGTAAAGGCCGATTGTGCTACTAGATGCCTGGGATCCCTCACATAAGCGACCAGAACGTCACAAGATAGGAAGATCTGGGTTGACGTCATGAAGCAGAAGCCATCACACATCCCCCAGATGGTGCGGAAGGCTTAGGTCAAGGTAGGTCAAACTGTAAAGACCTTTGATAAGTAACATAATTTATAACATCTATAAATGTGAACGAGCGTAGCGAGCGAGCTTTGGGAGATATTGCACTTAGTCGCTTAAAATTAGGGACACGTTTAATGATGAGAGGAAAGGGGGACACTTATGGAAGGGATAAGACACTTCTTAGAAAATAAAAGGAGCACGTGTTAGTGTACAAAGGGTTATTAACATATGTGAAAATGCGGCACTCACCAGGGATGAAAAGGCACGTATGAGAATGGAAATTGGGCATTTGTCGACGGAAAAGAGGCAATCATCAGATTTTGATAGGGGCATTTATGAAAAAGGGATAGGTTCCTTATCAGAAAGGAAAATGGGCGCGTATCATTGAACAAATGGTTAATTATCTGAGGTGAAAAAGGGCACTTATCGCACCTGAAAAGGGGCAAACACCATATATGATAGAGCCACTAATGAGAATGAAAAAAGGGGCACTAATAATAAAAGGAAACGTGCATTTGTTGAAAGAAAAATGATCACCGATCAGATTTTGATAGGGGCTATTATTGAAGGTGAAAGGGGGCTTTTTATGAAAAGCGGAAATTTTAGAGATGAAAAGAGCACTTATTAGGAGGAAAAGGGGGCACTTGTCAAAATAAAACGATTGTCTCTCAGAATTGAATAGGGTCATTTACCAGACATAAAAAGGAGTACTACACACTAAAAAAATAGGGGTACATTTAGGGTACAGATCGCTGCTACAATAGCAGCCACCTATAGGGTGCAAGTCTGCAATACGTGGCTGCTTTTGTAGCAGCGGTCTGTACCCTTAAGGGTGTTCGTTTGCACCCATAAGGTTGCTATTTTGAACCTCTAAGGATGCCAGTCTGCAAAATTTCACCCTATAGGGTGCAAATTTGTACCATTATTTTTTAGTGTGTAGTAGGAGAATGAAAAGGCGAAGGGCTCTTTGTTGAATGGGGGCAATTATCATTAGGAAAAGGGGCAATTATTTGAAAGGAAAGGGGGCACATGTGATAAATATAAGGTGCGCTTAACCGAGTTAAAAAGAGGTAGTTATTAAAAGGGAAAGGGGCACTTCTTACAAAGGAAAAGGGGAAATTGCCAAAGTAAGAGAGGCACCTCAAGATTTGAATAGGGCAATTATCAGAGGTGAAGGAGGCGCTTAACAAAAGTGAAAAGGGGGCGCTTCTCGTATCCGAAAAGAGGCACTAACTAGAGATTGAAAGGGGCACTCATGAGAATGGAAAATAGACACTTATTGCAAAGGAAACTGGAATCTTTTCTGGGAAAAGAGGTACGAGTCGAACAAAAAAGGTACACATATCAGAGGTGGAAAGGAGATGGGGCACTTTTAAAAATTATCAGGGGCACATATCAAAGTAATACTGGCACTTTTTATGTAAAAAGGGGCGCTTCTTACAAAGTTAAAAGGGCACTTTTCCAAATGAAGGAGGGGCACTTTTGTGGTGCTTGAAAAAAAAGGGGGGTAATGTGCCCCACTGCCCCCGGGTCCGCCACCTCTGCATGTAAATATATGGCCATAATTGATTCTAGCGTAGCGAGCGGGAGAAAAAGAAGACATTTGTAAACAAAAAAGTTTTGTTTATATATTTGTAATCAACACACTAGAAAAAATATTAAGTTCTGTATTCGGGTATGTCGCTGCCGAAGGTGAATGATATTTAGAAAATGATATATTCGGTCATGACCTCGATACATGATTACGAGGATAGTCGGATATCTCGTTGTCAAGAATTATCCTGTTTTTAAATTAAACAAGTGTGGCAACATAATTAATTTCGGATTACAAAATATGATATATACAGTGCGTCCCAGAAAAAACTCAACCGAGAATTTTCGATGTTTTATCATAATTTAATCAGTTATAAAACCAATTATAATAAATAAATGACATTTTTGTAAAACTTCGATCCTCCTCTTTCATTTGATGCGACTCATATGATGCATATTTCACGCATGAGTGTTTCAGATGAATATGAAGAGAGGCTGATTGTCAACGAAACGGAGTTAAGTCTTTTGTCAATTCCGCTTGTTGCTACGACAGGCAGGTAGTGTAAACGAATTCGTTTGATACAATTTTGGAATTGCAAGCATTACTTCACACACTTAGAACTTTGTCATTCCTTGCTCACTTTTCCTTATTGAGATGTCATATGAAAGGGCAGAAACTCAACTTTCTGGAAATGTGATTTTCTCTATGAAATTCAGAAACTGTCCGCCAAATGACTTGTTGGTTTCCTCTCTTCAAATTAATTTTAATCACTCATGCGTTAAATATGCATCATATGAGTTGCATCAAGTGAAAGAGGAGAACATAAGCTTTCCAAATATTTGTCATTTATTAATGTGAACAAAATGATAAAACATTGATAATTCTCGGTTGCGTTTTTTTTTCTGAGACGCATTGTATATGCGGGCACCTCGCTGTCTAAATTTTGCCAGCGAGCGGAGCCAGAGACTAAGAAAGATATTTATGGAAGACGGCGTCCTGTCTTTGAACCACTTTGCTCAGGTTAACGGTAACTGGGCGGGCTATGGTATTTCTTACCCGAAGAAAAGTAAAATTAAAGAATAAAAGAATAATAGATAGAATAATCTAACATTATTAATAATATTAATAACATTCCGCTTTTATATAGCGCTCAATACAAATGCCTCTAAGCGCTTTAAATATATACTATAAGCTCTGTCATTGGATTCAATACTTGCCTGCACAATCGTCACTCCCTGGGGAGCATTTCAGTCAACCGTTAGGTGACGCTCATAAACTGTTTGACCAACAATTTCGGTCGCTTCCTACCGGGTACCCATATGACACCTGAGTGAAGAGTAGCAAGTATATTGCAGAGTATAGATGTAAATTGCTGTTTTATATTATTTTATTTTATCAAAAGTCTAATTTAATTGGATACATAACAAATTCAAAATAAAAAGCAGTTCCAACATTACACCTATCACTGGTTGATAACAAAATATCTTCATGGGGTAATACATTAGCATTAATGCTTTTCTATCTCCAAGGCCCCCAGTTTGCCATACCCCAGTATCGCTAAGTATTATGGGTCGAGAAGGAAAAAAAAGACCTTTGGATTTTTCCCAAGAATGTAAGCGTAGAGCAAGGATCTAAACTACAATAACCTTTTTTTTTGGGGGGGGGTGAGTGGTGGTCTTTTTTAAAAATGGCTGTCGTTTCGGATTTTGGCCAGGTTTAACATACCAAAATCTGTTTTTATTTGATTCCTTGACCCTGAAAAACATGTTTAGCACTTAATATCAAAGCTCTTTGTTATTCAGAAGCGGAGATATAGTGAAATATCAGACTTATGGCGGGCATTTTTAAAAATGGTCGCTTTGGAACTTTCCAATACCATGTTTTGTTTAGAGTTTTGATATGTTATAGAGGAGATATTTTGTTTTTGGTATAAAACAGTGGACACTTTCTGTTTTAATGTGTGGGAGATCATATAAAATAATGCTTGGACTGAATGTATAACAGAAATTATACGTGTATGAAGGGATATTGAAATTTGTAGATTAAAATAAATCATATGACTTTGGTAAAAAGAAAATGTAAATAATGTTTCATCTTGTGTGTTTATTCTTTCGTGAATGATGTTAAAATGGATCAGGGATCACATGATTTGCTAAATGAAAATAGTGTGTTTTTAAAGCGAGCAAATTCCTTGATATTGCCCTAAATATGATTTACATGAAAGAGCCTCATCATATGATATCAGGGTCCTGTACAAACAACTTGTATTAGAAGAGTTTTGGTATATATATCTACTCGTTGATCTCCAGCATGACGCAAACATTTTTATCATTCCGTTTTTTGATGAAATAGTGGCATGATTAGCGAAAGTATTGAGTATACTTGAGCATCATCCAATGAGAAACACATAAACAAAGTGTCGAACAAAACAAAAAACCCAAAATAATTGTTCCTATATTCACCCTTAAACCTTTCCAACATGTTACACAGTGAAAACGAGCATAATCATGTAAGTGAAGGAACCCGAAGTTGGTCCATATTCGTAGAATGAATTTCAATATATAAATTGAAACATAGAAGAAAATAGAGAAAGAAGGCTATACGAGTGAAATGGGAAAGAGAAAGAGAAAGAAAGAGAGGAGATTGAGTAAACTAATCGACAACTTACGTATATAACGTCAATTTGTTGTTATATGAAATGTTTTGTCTCTCGAAACAGAAGTAGTAAAAATTAAAAGAAATGTATCACAAATTACATCATACGAAAGTTAAAGTAGTAACAAATCAAAACTTAGTTCGTACATTTTCTTTTTTCACCCCAAACAAAATATAAAATGATATCGACCCTCCGCAAATATCCTTAATCCTACTCGTCGAAACAAACATGTTTTTCGTGGCAATGAACAATGGGTTCGCGAAGGCTAATCGAATTCTCATAATCAACCTAATTTATAACAAAATGTCTTAACATTACAACCATAACTCGTGAAATTTCATGGTCGGAGTAATTATTGTCACCGAACAAGTTTTTAGAACTGGGAACACGCTGTACAGCGAGTGGAAATGAGCGGCAACGTCGTTTTATCATTATGTATTATCAAAAAAAAAAAAAATGGCAACCGAACAAACGAAGAAGAAGAAAAAAAAAAAGCAACCAAACCTGTCAGAAGTATTTTGCTCTCTGCAATAGCTGTTTAATGAATACATCAGTATTAGAAGTCCTCTACCTTCACGCTTTCCAATTCTTTGTACCCCAGTATAACAAAGTCATACTTTTTGGACGAGATGAAAGCGTCGAGCTAGGATCGAATCTATGATCTCTCGTATGAGAGACACGAGCCTTTACCAACATGTCACAATTTGTTATAGTCTTGTAAGCGTGGGTGGATGTGTGTGTATATGTGTGTGCGTGTGATGGACGGTGTGTTTGTGCGTGTTGCCTTTCCTATTGCCTCATAAATATTTCGAAGACCGTGTCTTAATGAAATGGTTTCTAGTGCAGAACCCGTGTTATTTACTTGACTCTCGTTTTACTCATGACAACGGCAAATTTAAGTACCCATTACTCCAAGACATACATACAATGCAATCCAATAAAGTAATTTCTATAGCGCTCTCACAAACTAAATGTTGTTTCACAGCGCTTTACATAAAAGTTATCAAAGAATCTATTGTTGATCATGGCCAAAGAAGAGAGTTTTGAGACATTTTCGGAAGACATCCAGTGAAGGTGATAATCGAACAAAACGTGGTAGCTCATTCTAGGGTCGTGGAGCACATGCGTGGAAAGCATTGTCTCCAGCAAAGGCTAATGTACGTGTTTTATATTCGAAATTAGTTTCGAGATACAAATAGGGTAAAAGCATAAAGTGTATGTTTGAAATAACTTGATCATATTGCCCCATAAATAAACCCCTCAAAAAGTTTGGGAACTCATGTATGTATCGATTATATACTCTTTTTCATGGTATAATCATCGCCATGGTTGTATTATTATGACGTGGGTATATTCCCTTTTATAAATAATACCCCATATGTCATGATTTTTCAGTCATGGAGTATGCAGTAGATCAAGAAAGGGGCAAGGTCAAAAGTGAAAAGGTACAAAAATACATTGCACTTTTGCGACTGTACATTCAAAGGGCCCACTTGCCCAGACCTTTCCAACTGTTGTCAACTTAGTTGGCGTTTCACGAAATTGCCACAAATACAAATACAAGTTCAAATTTATCGACATCCCAGTGAAATGAGTACATTAAGTTTAAAGGTAAAGACCAGTTATGGTCATGCGATTGTATTGTGAAAGAAAAGTTGTGGAATCGATCAGAAAAGGTTGATCATCTAGCATTTAGCATATGCAAGGTTCTGGAATCACAAAGAAATTTTACCCATTCTTCGTAAAGTTACAAGCACTATACACAGAAAGATGTATTTGGGACTACCCTATATCTCTCACAGTCAAATAGATATAATAATTTACCAAATATATCAATTAGTAGGCGGTTTCCCGGCAAATTTGTTATCATCATGTATAAGTCAAAACATATTCTTTCACATTATTGGTAATGAGAACTTCCACTTCATTTTTTAAGATTGGGGCGTTTCCAATACTGGTCTTTACCGTTAACACGCTTATCAATGGGATGTTGGTGAACTTGTACTTATGACGGTTCTATGAAACGCCCAGGGCATGATGCATGGGAAAATTGATAACCCTAACAGTCCCGAAAACAGTAGCGAATCCTGCCTGACAAGTCATCGCAGTAAGCGGCTAATAAATAAACTTATCGTTAGCTTTACTCTGGTATTACACTTGTTTTGATTGATTGGATGTTTGTGTCGGAATAAAGGAAAAGCTTGACAAGTAACCTTTATCGTCTGAAGTCCCGGATGCACGCAAACATAAGCAGGTTCGAATAACGTCATCATCGCTAAATCGGCGTCTTATTTCGTAAAATGCGACACTTTCACAATGTTAAATTATTAATAAAAAATAAATAAATTTTGTCCTGATAGCATTACAGTTTTAGGGTTTTTTTTAATGAGTAATTTCTGAACAAGTATTGATTTACCGGTTGCACCATAACAAAACTCGCAGGTAGAAAGATGCATTTTTAAACTGGAAAGGCATGTTTTTCATTGATATGCATCATATGAAGCAAATTGATTATGATGCACTAGTTGCAATATTATCATCATCATTATCAATATTATTAAAAATAATGCTGATGTTGATAATGATGATGATAATGATGATGATGATAATGATGATGATGATGAAAATAATGATCATAATGACGAATGATATTATTATTGCTTTTATTTCTATTATCAATTGTGTTATCATCATCATCATCGTTGTTGTTGCTGTTGTTGTTGTTATCATCTGCTTTTAACCTTTCACGATCGACCTTTCATTGAATTTAGCGTTCATATGACAGGAAACATGACAGGTTTATTGACTCTAATATTCATTAAAAAAAAGGATTATGCGGTGGTAGCTTCCGCTTTGAAAAACTCAAATACAATAACATTAAAAAAACGAGTACAACTTACAATCGTCCCAGAAACAGCCGAATGATGTCGAGATACGTTACCCCCCCCCCCCCTCTCCCCCTCTCCGGTCTTGTGATGATATACTGTCAATAAATGTCTGTGAACGCCAAATCCGCGAATCATCTAACCATGCTCTCTCCACCTATCAAACGGAAAATATAAGTCAATCACATTCAATTCAATTTGTATTCTCCAATGAAAAATTTGCTTTGCTCGCATTTTACATACATGTTTACGTAACATAATTATTACATATATTGATATCATGGCATATAACGTGGTAAAGGTACTATGTCCCATTTGCAGGCCGATAAAATGAAAAAAGTAAAATTCCAACTGCACTTGAAAGATAATACTAATTTAGAACTTCCCTAAAAAGGGTGGGGCTTGAAAATGTCTTCAAGTGGGAAAAAATGACTGTTAATTGTCAAATCGACTTTAGGGCTATAGAGCCCAAAAGTAATAGTCTTGATTTTCAGACAATTGTACCGAATGGGAATACGTTTTATGCTGCGCAAAGATTCGATCAGTTTAATCTTGGCCATCACAAGAAGTGGGTTATTGATTTAGACAAATGCTCATGTACCCTTTACAACTCTTGTCATGTATATCATAACCAAAGAAGAAAAAAAGCCAGTCAGTCACTCAATAGTGTCTGACAGTGAAGTCTAGCAAGTTAACGGGTTTCCTTGCATAATTTGAATATGCGGACACTGCTAACGTTTAAATTTCACATATAGGACATAAATGACATATTTATAATTCCTGCAAAGTTGTACAGCATTTGAGGTTTGCTGCAAAAGGGACATAGTACCTTTAAATACAATAAATGTGATAATATATATAAACAAAAATAGTATCAAGTATTTTCGTTGACATCTGTGAGGGTAACAAGTGAGCATTTGAAAAGGAAGGGTCAGATCGAAACAGAGAGAGGGAGAGAGAGAGAAAGAGAGAAAGAAAGAGAGACAGACAGACAGACAGAGGACATAATATGCAATTCCCGATAACTCCCCAATGATGATAAAGATCCATTACCTTATATGGAAGGGGATGACATGGGACTAGATAGTTGATGCGGCGAAAGAGAGAGATTGATGGAGAGAGAGAGATCAATAGAGGGAGAGAGGGAGAGAGATAAGAAAGAGAAAGAGGGGGAAAGAGAGATTTTTTTTTTTGGTATGATTTACCATTTCCACAATTTTTTAATTATCATAAATTACGGGGGAATTGTAATTGGTATGCGACCATGCTTGGGCATCCCTGCATTATCCGAGTTTATTCATACAAATTACCACTTAATCGCGCAAAGCGCTCTAGCGGTATATTCGATGCCTATATATCATGCAGTGACCTCCAAGGTAAATGAATATATATACGTATTACAACTGAAACTGCTCTCACGATTCAATTTATCGCGAAAGGGTTCGTGTACGTACTAGAACCCATTTAATCTTTACGCTTACGTGCGATACAATCAGTCAAAAATGGCGGGCAAGTCTGAACTGCACATAGTTTTTAACTTCTTCGAGAAGGTCTCCAAACCTCCCGAACAAGACTCGTATGAGGATGGCATGAAGTACATCTATGAATGGGTCAGGAAACAGCCGAGTTTTGTACTTGGTCAGTTGCACAAGAATCTGGATCAATCGAAAGGTAAGTTAGTGGAAACTCACACCTCACTCACATATTCATACTCACATGGTCATACTACATGCACGTATGCATGAACGAACGATTTAAACGTAACAGATCATGTTATATTCATTCTTACACCGTCTTTATTACGTTCTATTTATTTACATATTTATTTATTTATGCATGGTTCAACAGTTTACATAGCACGGTAGTGAACACTTGCAGATTACGATCATTACACGTTTGCTATGATATATAATACAGAAGCATACAGAGGTATGACAGTATAGCTTAATAATGCTTGAGAGATTGCCACACCACAACGATCTAATTCTTAAAGTGGTAGAAGTATAACAAAAACAAAAGGTTTAGCTACTACTAGGCTAACTTAGCTACTATTAAACTACTGATAAACAATTAATAGATTACAATTAAATCAAACAAGTAAAACTATTGAAACATGGCATTTTTAATGCCAAATTTTAAGGACAAATATTAGAAAAAGTCATGAAATGTATACGAAAGATGAATGAGAAAGAACAGATTAGCCCTGCTACTTAATCTCCAACAATTAATATAAATATGTAACAAAAATTAATATGAAGAAGAAAACAAAAAGTGATCAAGACTAGTAAGTAGGCACAAGCCAGCCAACAAGCTCTTGTCAGTCGTGTGTAATACTATCGACCGATTACATAGTACGTTCATGGTAATACACTGTGAGACAACAAAAGGCTCTGTACAAATGATAGCCGCATCCACGACAACCAGAGACTATCTAGGCTCTGCACAAGGCTTATAGGGATAGTTGAGTTTTGTTTTCAGACTGCAAATGCCTTCAAAGTGCATGCTTATTGCTCCTATTCTTATCTATGACATTTATAGTGCCCGTTTAGAACCTAAAATTGCTATGAAGGTAATTTTAGACCCCCAAATGTGTGAAATTTAGCCAATATTTACTAGATCATTCCGTTAATTAATTACTCACTTAAAAATAACAATACATGAGCTGGCTAATTGTGGGTAATATAAGCAACACGAAAATGCCAACAAAAGCCAACATCGGCATTGGCTGAAATACGACGTAAAAGGAATTATTTGTTTTTCCTAGGGTTTTTCCCAAATTTTGTCTAAATATCTAATATTAGAAATCGTTATACTTCAGCCGTCTCTGGACTGATTTTGATCAAACAAAGATGATTTTTTAATTTCAATATTATGTTATTTCAAACCTTAAACTCAGTTTTTCATTATCTCGCAACAAAATATTTTGTGAAGCGCTCTCTGCACCAGAACTCAACTATTCCTTTCATGAATGGTGGTAGAGCGTCCACTTATAGAGTCTGTGCTTGCAAACTAATCGAGACTACGGTTAAAGCAAAGACCTGTCTGGTCAGTGTCTGCCGGAGGGAAGTGGTTCCAAGGTACAACCAGGGATATGATAGTTGTTTAACCCAATAATACACCAGTGACAAATGCTTTATTTTACGCGCGTTTAATCATACGTCAGTTACGCCAAACCGACCATACCACTCAGGCCTTAGGATACTGCCTTTCTTGTGTCAGTCTCTGTGTTTCTGTGTCTGTGTCTCTCTGTGTCTCGCTGTGTGTCTGTGACGTATTTTATCCCATACTCGTCACTTTGGATATTTGAAATGATAGACTGTCGCCCGACCCTACCCACTCATAGTGTCATATGGAATCAGGTTATCAGGGTAAACATCACTTTGAACCACGGGCGTATCCAGAGCTTACGGAGGGGGAAATCCTCTCAAATTCATGTGATTCATATAGTGGTATGGAAATCATATTTTGACAGCCATGGTTGTAT
>BEXV01003644.1:20889-31019 GCA_003118195.1 Hemicentrotus pulcherrimus | reverse complement strand
GACATTGATGTCCTCTCTCGTTCTGTCTGACCCTCTTTTACCAGTGTTGTGTTTAATGTAGAAATGTTGTAAACTTGAAACTTGATAGTTCATTGTACCTTATCATCTCTTGGACCAATTCTCTGGAAGAATCTTTCTATAATAATAATGATGATGATGATGATGATGATGATGATGATAATATGTCTTGTTTATCCAGGGTAACCTCATCAGTATTAACATTGGTCTCAATGAGGGCCCTGCAATCATATTATTACCAAGGCTTTAGCCGAGCTGCCATGTAAAGGCGCTCAAGCATTCAAGGAATGTCTTCCTACCGGTTACCCATTTCCCTCACCTGGGTGAAGTGTGGCGAATGTAGATTAATATCTTGCCAAAATAAATTAGTACCGCTGCGGGTCCCCATACCCGAACCATGCTTTCCACAGGCCAGTGACATATCCACTAGATCACGACACCAATCTGAATTTGAGAGACCTCCCTTGTAGACTCTTTAAACTTATCTCTTTGAGCTGTCTTTGCATATCGAATACACACATATATATACTTGTTCTTCCATATACCTTCTCTCTCTCTCTCTCTCTCTCTCTCTCTTTCCCTCTTCTCTTTTTCTCTCCCTCTCTCTCTGTCTATCTATCTATTTCTCTCTCTCTCTCTCTTTCCCTTTCTCTCTCTCTCTCTCTCTTTCTATCTATCTATTTCTCTCTCTCTTTCCCTTTCTCTTTCTCTCTTCCCCTTTCTCTCTCTCTGTCTATCAATTTATTTCTCTCTCTCTCCCTTTCTCTCTCTCTCTCTCTGTCTATCTATTTCTCTCTCTCTTTCCCTTTCTCTTTCTCTCTTCCCCTTTCTCTCTCTCTGTCTATCAATTTATTTCTCTCTCTCTCCCTTTCTCTCTCTCTGTCTATCTATTTCTCTCTCTCTCTCTCTTTCCTTTTTTTTCTCTCTCTGACTCTCTTTGTCTATCTATTTCTCTTCCTTCTTTGAAATTCTTTCATTCTCTAGAAACATTGCGGTAATTTAAGTAGCACAGTGTAAATGCTATGTACTAGTACTACTTTCATTAATGTTGTTCTTTATGGTCTGTCCAGATTCAGATACGAGTCAGGGTCATTATACCAAGACACGTCAACAGGAACCAATCAGCTACAGAGCGTGCACCAAATGATTGAAGTAAGCAAAACAATTTGACAATATTTCTTGGGACTTACATTCTTTAAAAGATTGCCACTTATTTAAAGTTAAGCAAAGTTTAATTTAAAAAAAAAATTATTACTAAATATAAATCAAATCACACCCACCATCATCATCATCATCTAATACAAGGGTAATTTGGTTTAAATGGAAATTTTATTTTCAAGTTAAAAAAAAAAATTATTTGATAGAAGAAAAAAATTATTTGATAGAAATCAAATCACACTCATCATCATTTATTAAAGTCAGCATTACAAGGGTTTACCAGAGCTGCCAACCATTCTGTTTTCCCGGAATTGTTCTGTTTTTTTCATCCAAATTACGTTGTTTTTTTCTCACAAAATACGTTTTTGAAATCAATTTTATAATTTTTATTTTATTTTTATTTTTTTAAACATACAGCACGTCAAACAACTTCCTAAATTGTTATTTTGATCTCAAAGTCAATAGAAAACTAAGGTTAAAACATACTTGAAGAGAAAATATTCTCAAAAGGATTGGAAGGTTGTAACGCGTGGTTGTAAGTTTTGTTTTAATGAATTACTTTTTTTTTGCTTGAAATTCCTTTTTTTGCCATCATGGTCCCTGTTTTTGGTCGCACAAGGTTGGCAGCTCTGGTTTACTGACTTTCACCCCAAGGTGGCTCTCATTCCCTCCACTTCTTCTTGTCTTGAGCAAGCTCATTGAGACCAACGTTGCTGCTTTCTTTCTTCACCATATCTTTCCATGAAATCTTCAGGCATTGAGGGATCTGCAATCATATTATTGCACCAGTTTTAGCAGAGCTTCCATGATAAGGCGCTCAAACATTCAAGAACTTTCCACCTAACGGGTATCCATTTACAACACGTGGGTTGAGAGTGGCAAATGTAGATTAATGTCTTGCCAAAGGACATTAGTACTGCCCTCTGGTTATCATTAGAAGCAGGAGTGGGGGGGGGTTCAACTTGTTCTCATTTATTCTTTCTTGAAATTCATTTTTGTTTGTCTCAGATTCTGAAACAAAATCCTTGATTAAGCTCATACTGCAAAGGGTGAGGTAGGAACTCCATGTCTGATCATCAAGATATTTATGATTGGAAATGAAGATCAAATTTTGTGTTTGCCAAACGGTTTTCATATCAATACTGTCTATTGGGGAAAATGAGTATGGTAAAACCGGTGACTCAAATATTCTAATTTTTTTGAGGCACTTCTTGATCATTTAGAAGCGCAATTCTTTTCGGGCTTCAATATTACACCATATCACAGACTCTGATTACACGTAGGGCCATGCATCTCAGAGTTAACATTGTTAAAGGTAGGCTTTACTACTTCAGCTAGAAGGGATTAGACCGCCCAGCGAGCCAGCAAGGTCACTGTGAAAGGTGGCTATCTCATTAACTCAGCTCTCATTTAACATAAGAAAAAGAGTATCATGGGGGACCAACAGGCACCGATTGGGGACGTTTTCTATATAGAGGGAGCAAGTAGCTACAAGTAGGACAGTGTGCCTTTAAACGATGCCTGCAATGTGTATTATGTTGTCAGGAGAAGCAAGCTGCTCACATCCATACCTTCAAAGAAGCAGAGAAGTGCAGGAATCGTGCCTGGAAGGTAGACAAACAGTTGATGGACACAGCAGCAGCTGTGGATGGAAAACTAGCCGCTATGTTCAGCAACAATCCAGGTGCTCTGGAACTAGCCAGGTAACTTCAGCAGATTTGCTGAGCCATCATCTTCGGCAACATTTGCTCTCAGTTCAGGGTTGTGAGCTAGTTTTATGTTCAGATAATGCTTATGGTTGGGTGCAGTGCTGGTATTTTCTTTATTATTAGAACTAAATTAGAAATTAACTTTTATCATTGTCATCGTACCATATGAGTCATACATGTACAATTGCATCTTCTTTTTGAATATGTGGTTCTTTGCTATATCTTATTGAATAATTGAGGCATTATACATATACATGTACTCTGCTATGTGTGTTCAAATGCAGGGGAGATTTATTTTTTTGGTCTTGTATTAAACAGCATGCACTTTGTCTTTATATAATCCATAAAATGGAAATTGTCTCCTTTTTTTTTATATGCAAAATTCTATAGTTGTACAGACTATTTTTTATAATAATGCTACTTGTAATGCAAACTGGGGGGTGTTTCACAAAGATCCTAAGTTGGACTTGATCTCTAAGTTGGACTTCAAAATTATGGAAAGCCTTTGGCATCTTTGAAAATAATTTGTAAAAAGTTGTTTAAAAGGCATAAAATACTGATTGAAATCATTCATATTTTCTTTTTTAAAGGAGATTTTAAGTTCTTGATGTGGAATTTCTGAAAAGTCTAAAATACTTGAATTATTGCTTTTATATATATTTCATTTTAAGGCTACAAATGGCTCTCCATAATATTTAAGTCCAACTTAGAGTTAAGATTGACTTAGGATCTTTGTGAAACACCCCCCCTGGATGGTATGACCAACATTAATTATAAATATCCATATCATCGTTATTTTGGTTTGCCAGAAAATTGTTCAGTACCGAGCTAGAGACATTTTCAGCCAATGCTGCCCTCCAGTGTCTGCGAGGCCTCAAGGGTGAACTTTCAGAGGTCGCTGCTATCGAAGGGAAAGCGAAGGAGGCCCTCTATGCCAGGTATCAGAAGATACAAGATTTTAAAGGACTGAGTGTAAGTGGAAATACAAACCAGGGTCCTGTTTCATGAGACATCTTAGCAATAACAAATTCCAAAGTCCTATGACAACTTTGCTCTCAACCTATCAAATGCAAGGATTTCAGTAGCTTATAACGCCGGGACGTCATAACCTGTCATTGATAACAAGTTTTAGTGAAGCAGGGCCCTGATTTGTCAGGTCACCGTAATCCAAATATGGTATTGGAGATAAAATTAGAACATGGCATCCCCAAGTCTGATTTGTTTTATTTTTTAATTTAATCATGATTTTTCTCTTCAAAAAATTAATAGTTCCTGAGATCAATGTAAATCCTGTTTTAAATTTAGGGGGATGAGGTGCTGTTTCTTATGACCAGCTTGAAAACCTTGAAAAAAGCGCCCAGCACCTCGCTTTGCTCGGATTTCTAAAACTAAAACCTTCTTCCTCTTTTTGTTTCTCACTGTCACCCCTGCTTCCCATCCCCAAATCCCAAAACTGTTTGAGATACAGATATGAAACTTCATGGGCCTATTCATTGCAAGATTTCCTATCTTTGGGCCAATTTTCACAGTTTTCCACCACTCCATGGCTAGGATCGAGGGAGAGGGAGGGGGAGGGGGGGGGGGGTTGAATCCACTGAGAGAGCACCCAAATAATGGTGTTAAACTAGGGCAAAGGCACAGTACGAGCTAGGGTCTTGAGTATTCTCATTGTGTCATAAGCGTATGGTCAATCAAATATATCACCACCATCAACATCATCATCCCGTTACCACTCCCCATCTGGGGGTGTTTCACAGAACCTTTTCTAAATGACAATTGACAAAAATCAGTGACAAATCTGCTGATAACCAATCAAAAACAAGGATTTCAGTAGCTTATAACACAAATTGTCATTTGTCACTGATAACAAGTTTTGTGAAACAACCCACTGGTTGTATGATCTACCAACTGAAGGATAAAAAATTACATGGGGCTCAGGGCGAATTAGCCCCC
This sequence comes from Hemicentrotus pulcherrimus, assembly GCA_003118195.1. Taxonomy (NCBI): domain Eukaryota; kingdom Metazoa; phylum Echinodermata; class Echinoidea; order Camarodonta; family Strongylocentrotidae; genus Hemicentrotus; species Hemicentrotus pulcherrimus. The sequence continues at coordinate 26,181 of BEXV01003644.1, read as the reverse complement.
GAAATGCCAAAAAGAGCCCCTGAAAGTTATTAAAGAGCCCCCCAAAATTGCATATAGTTCAATGCAAAACAAAATAAAGAGTGTTACTTTCATGCAAGCAAGCTTGAAAAGTAGCCCAAAAAAAATTATATAGGATTTTTTTCCCTGATGTATACTGTTATGTTTATTTGCAGGATCAGAAACAGAACCTCATTAGAGTCCTGGTCAGACAGAATATGGATGGAAGAAAGAAGCTGGAGGAAAAACAGAAGGAGGTATGTTTCATCTAGCTTTATTTAATACCATCTTCTCACCGGTTGTTTATGCTCTGTTAGTTGATCAGATGACGAGCTAAACAGCCATAATTGTCATTTGATTCAAGATTGAAGTTTTAGTGTCCATATACAGTCAAACCTGCTTAAGTGACCACCTGTCTACAAAGACCAGATTTGTGGTTTCCATTGAAACATGTACTAAAGGAACCTGTCTATAAAGACCACTTTTCTTGTCTCCCTTGTGTGGTCTCTATAGACAGGTTTATCTGTATAATAATACAGAAACCTGGTCCAAACATGGAGGAACTATGTGCGGTACGTATCCCGCAGTGGTAGCCATGCCTCATCACTTTAATTCCCTTACTAAATATTACTATTCATATCATAACTTATATTATATTTTTGATCAAAGGAATCCTGTTCAGTGATTGGTCAACATAGCATCATGTGACCTAACATAAAATTGCTATGATGCTACTGATAAGAAAAATGTGCTATATGTTATGTCATCTATGGTATAGTGCACTATACCATAACACTATACCATGGATGACGTCATAGATAAGGTAGATAAGCATTGTGACATCACATCATGTTTAGTCAAAAGTAATGCGCAATTTGCGCGTCTTATTAAATGCGTGTTAATTAATATAACTGTGCGCAGGTTAAATGGACTAATTCAAACTTCTCCAATACCCGGCCCAATGTAGGTGACATAAGAATAAAGTTAAAAACCATATGCCAGCCATTCATTAAGTCAGCCATTCATTAAGTCAAATGTTTGGATCGTAACGAAGTGATACCAAGCATTTAGTTCGAAAAATATAAAGCAAATATATCATGCACTATTTCAAGCCACTAGTGAAATTATGGATTCCTCGGCGACAGAAATAGTGCTATTTCTGCCACCTCACTCCATAATTTCAACTAGAGCCTCTCAGTGCATGGTATATTTGATTACTATCTTTGTGGACATCTTTTAGGGCAGTTCTCATTTTCATTTTTTCTTTCATGATGGCCTTCATGCGAGAATCGTAGATAAGAAAATGAATAGACTATACCAGTGCACAAAAAGACAACAGTTCNTAGCTTAGAGAAATGTAGTGGCACATAAAGACGCGTTTGGAAATTGTTGGTATTGTTTAGTAATCAAAGTTATTTTCTGAATACATAAGTCTTAATTGAAATTTAGCTTACATAATTATAAAGCTACTCCTTTTTTTAAAAAAAACATAGAATTACCACGGTTTTTATGGTGGTTGGTAATTTACACAAAAATGTGGTAAGACCTAACTATGCATGGTAACCATGGTTCGGTGTTATCATAGTTCTCTGTATACCGCTGTTACCATGGTTCTTCATCCAAATTACCATCCACCACATGAACCATGGATACCATGGTTCTCCCATGCCTTTTTTTTTTTGTTGTGTTTATGTTCCTGTGTGCCCCTCTTTCTCTCTGTCTGTCTGTCTCTCTCCCTCTCTCTCTCCCTCCCTCCCTCTCTCTCTCTCTCTCCCTTGCTCTCCCTTTTTCCATTCTCTTGTACCTTCCTTTGGCCTTACCCCCACCCCACCCCACCCCACCCTACCCCAACACCACTTCTCCCTCTTCTCCCCTCTCTGTAAACCCATATTTACCCATGTAGTTGGGGAGGTACATAGAGGGCAAGCTCAATGCACACACAGCTGGGTCCACCGCCATGACAACCAAGCTCAAGGATCGCATCACGAGGGAGGTTCAACTCTTTGCATCTCTTCCTCTTCATCTTCTCCAGATCTCTGCTCTTGACAGGTGAGCCCAGCAAATCATGACGCACCAGTAATATACACATTTTGTTTTTTATTTTTTGATTCAAAGCCACACTGTCCTACTTGTAGCTACTTGCCTACTCTATATATAAAACAATGCCTTATGGGTGACCCCTGGTCCCCCATGATCCTCTTGTTCTTATGTTATTTGAGAGCCGAGTTGATGAGATAGCCACCTGTCCAGTGACATTGCAGGGTAGTCTAATCCCTCATATAAACTAGTACAGATAAGCTTTAAACAGAGTAGCTCTCTCTGCATTAAAACCGTTTTCCTAAGAGCTTCTGTACATATTGAAGATTCTAAAAATTGAGGAAATTGAACAGAATTTGTATACATACATAACATATCAATGTTTGGGTTTTGTTTCACACCATGATACAAAAAACAAAAAAAAGGGAGAAAAAAAAAAATATTTATCCAGCTTTTACAATATAATACCAGTCCTTTCAGTCCGATTAAATGAAACAGGGAAAGTGGAATGCCTGTTTGGTTTGTTATCACAAAAAAGGACTGACTAAGGGATTCTAAAACATTCAAATTTAAATAGAATAATATGAACAGGGGGGCGTTTCATAAAGCTGTTCTTAAAGTTACGCATGACTTTACGATAGCCTTGTGTATGAAGTGCCAGATAGGATGCCCAAAGTTTTTCCTGATGTTTTACCAAAGTGTGACTATATTTCCAATAACCTCAATTAGATTATGGCAAGAAATATACTTTGCATTAAAAATGTTTGTTATGATAAGAATGTTAATCTTCATCTGCACAGTTCAACTTCAGTAGATGCAGTTAATAATGATTGAGCATCCCATTTGGCGTTTCATATACAAGTCGTTCGTAAAGTCATGCGTAACTTTACAAGCAGCTTTATGAAACACCCCCAGGGGGGTGTTTCACAAAGATGCCAAGTTGAACTTATCTCTAAATTGGACTTAACTTTTATGGAAAGCCGTTAGCAGCTATGAAAATATTTTGTAAAAGTTTTTTTTTTAAGGCATAAAATGTTGAATCAAATCTTTCATGTTTTCTTTTATCACGGAGATCTCATGTGGTCGATGTGGAATTTTTAAAAAGTCTAAAATATTTGAATTTTATATTATATTTTAAGGCTACAAATGGTTCTCCATAATTTTTAAGTCCAACTTAGAGTTAAGTTTGACTTAAAATCTTTGTGAAACACCCCCCTGGTCTTACAGAAAGAGATATGGTTGCATGATTCATGCAAATGAGTTCATTAAAAAGGATGTGCCCCCCCCCAAAAAAAACAAACAAACAAACAAACAAAACAGGCTAGCATTTTTTCAATAATGCAGTGCAAATTTCACCTGTACCAGTAAATGGGAATTCCTTTTGAAGAAAAATGATACCAAATACCGACAGCAGTTCATTGTTCATTTTCTAGATGCATTTTAAAACTCTAATTCCCTCTTATTGCTCTCATGATAGTGGAGATGATGTGCCTGTTTGTCAGCTGTCAATCAATCGCCTGACTAACCAATCACCATCGGCAGGAGGCGGTGTCTTACAGGAGATCCTGAGAGCTTTGAACTACCCCATGTACAAGGTAAGCTATGGGGGTATGCTTGTTGCTGTGACGTTGGCTTCAGGGCCCCATTTCACAAAGCCTTTTTTCAATGACAAATTACAAAAATCAGTGACAAATCTGCTGATAACCAATCAGAAGCAAGGATTTCAGTAGCTTATAACAAAAACTGTAATAGGTCACTGATGACAAGTTTTGTGAAATGCCCCCCAGATTTTATTTCTTGATGGTTGATGATTATTTTACCTGACTGCAAAGAAAGCATGCATATGCTTGTAAGTAAGCAACCAGGGGACAGGCAGCTTTAAGTCCTCTCCGAGGGACTTGGTAATGAGGAATAAAGCCTTTCTCAGAGGAAGAGATTCCTCAAATGCAGAGGTGATAATAGTACAGCGCTTGGAAACATTGATATTAATACATGTATACATGTTATTATCATCTTTGATCGACAAAGATATGACGATAAACCCACATAACTGCCTAAAATGACACTTAGGCAATCAAGAATTGATGTGAATATAGTTGATAAAACCTACAAAATGACAATTATCAAAATTCAGTAATCAGATACAAGAAAATTATAGATAATTGTTGCTGGTATCATTGCGTAAGTGTAATTGTAATAATCGTCAATTGCAGGTTTTGTTCATGTTCTAATGTACTTGATATAGTGTTAGGATTGCCAGTGGGGTTGATATTTAAGGTTAGGTATAGTCAGAGCTTTGGCATTGTCACATCTTTATATTTTCAAGGGATCCAGTAACTTTGTCTCGGATTCTGAAACAAAATCCTTGATTTAGCTCATGCTGCAATTATAATTAAAAACCTTTAGGTCAGTCACAAACCCGAAGACTTTTACAAGCCAATCGCCTGTCTGATTGTCAAGATATTTATGATAGGAATTCAAGACCAAATTTTGCGTTTGGTTTTCATAACACTACATTCTATTGGGGAAAACTAGTATGGTAAAACCGGTCATTCAAAGATTTTTTCCTTTTTTGATCGTTTTGAATCGCAATTTTCTTAGGGCTTCAAAATAATACCATATCACAGACTCTTATAACACGTACGGCCATGCATCTCAGTCTTAACTTTGTTAAACAATTCCTTTAAGCGTTTTATAAATATAATGTATTATTATTATTATTATTTTCATAATTATGTTCGCTTGTTCTTTTTGCTCTTTCTGCTCTTTCCTATCCAGGCACCTGAATGCCTCTTCGCCTATCTGTCGGAACTGAAAATTGAGATGGCTGACATAGAGGGCATCCTTGACTTCCAGAAGGTCCTTGGTCACTATGGCGACAGCGAAGAATCGGGTCACGACATCATCGCACATATCCAAGGTGACATTGATTGACAGAGCAATCGTGATTAATCAAATAAAGTTTGTTTCTCGTTTCCTTGCAGAGTTTTTTATCCCTGATGAAATTTGTGCTCTGATTGCACTGTCCTGCCTAATTGAATTATGGTCCGCATATAATTACTAAATATGCATATTACTTTTTTTTTTACAGGGTTATGTAGGGAGATAGGGACTCATGATGAAGAACAGACTAGAAGACTCCTACCTGTCTTACAGAAAAGACTAGCCGAGTCTACCACTGCTATGAGTCATTGCATGAAATCTAGAGAACATGTGGCTGCTTGGTGAGTAGTTTGATAATAGTCATGGTTATGATGA
>BEXV01003640.1:0-10000 GCA_003118195.1 Hemicentrotus pulcherrimus | reverse complement strand
AGAGAGATGGCACCAATATTCGAGCACTTCTTGGAGAAATTCTTAAAAACGCTGGTATGGCTGGTCTTCAGACAAAATTATTGGAAGGTAACTTTACCACTGTATCTATAATGTCTTTTTTACGTGAATATCTTCAGTTCATACGTACTTGCAGAGGTACATTATAACAATAAACATTGTGATACACATACATCGGACAGTGAGAATAGATCATAAGGGTGAATAATTGTATGCGCATTAAAAACACAATTTATCAAATAAAAAAGGAGTAGTATTATCAGCCGAGAAAATGAATGCCTGGGCGTGCAAATCTTATCCACTTAAAACTTCTTTACTTTACTTCATGTGCTATTTTAGAAAGTGGAAGAAAATATAAAGATGCGGAAGTATATCCCATGTTTTCTTATTACTAACAATGTACATACTTTCAGACTTATCCCTCCTGCCAGAGAAACATACTGTTATCAATATGGTATGCGGACATTTTTACCACATTAATCAAAAAATCATTGAACGTTCTTTTATCTGTGTATTAATCTATTTTCCATTCTTAAGGTGAATATCTTACATCTAGAACCTCACCGTGTGGTAAGTGTGCATTACACATTTTACACAAAATATAATTCGTTTATCAGGGACCTATCGTGTCTCAACAATAAAAAAAAAAATGAAACAATTGCAGCTATACTGAATTTCAAAGTTCCGAACAATGTCGGTTTGGTTTAGACAAATACCATATATTTTAATGTGAAAATTAATGATGATACTCTGTTCTCTCATGCTCTGTTCATATTAAGAATAACAAAATAGTTTTGGGTGGACTTTCTCTTTAAAGCGAGCTCTTTGGACATATTACTGGACGAATGGGAAATGTCATTTATTGCGTTGTGTATCTGTTACTATTAAAGGCATTGTTTAACAAAAAATGAAATTTCGGTTTTCAAGCATAAATATGTTGATAATCAGACAGGCGATTGGCTTGTTAAAGTCATGGGATTCCTGATAGACCTAAATGTTTATAATTATTATTGCAGCATGAGCAAAATCGAGGCAATGTTACTGAGTCACTTTAAGAGCATTGATCAAAGTTATGTAAATCATATATTCGTATTAAATATATCTACAACGTATCGCGAACACTGATAGTATTTGCATGTTCGACCCATATCATTTTATTTCCAGTGGGTTGCGTCTGTAACATCCTGAAGAGATTTGATTTGTTCCAATATTCACCACCGAAAGACATCAATTGACTTTCTAGATGCGTTAGGAATATAATATCTGTGTCCTTATTTGAAACATATGTTGAAAGAGATATTAATTTGAATTGACATAAATTGTTTTTGATCTCCATACAGATGCAATATTGGATACTTCCCAAACAATTATGACTGAGGCACAGGTTCTCCAGTGTGGGGAAGACTTGAAGACATTCTATCGCGATCAAATGTGCAAAATCAAACCTGACCCGCTTGATTTCAAAATCATCCTTGAATTCGAGCAAATTTACACGAACTTAACGCTGCTCAGGAACAAAATGGGAACAAAGAAAACCAAAACGCCACTGGAATACTATGATCTTCTTACTACAAAGATTAACGGAGTGCTTCCTAAACGTCTTCTGGTTGAAGGTGAAGGTGGTGTTGGTAAAACGACCTTCTGTTCGAAGATCGCATGGGATTGGGTCAATGGATCTCCAGAGTTTCAGCGCTTCAGTTGGGTTCTGGTTATACCCCTGCGTAACGTTGTTAAGGGTCAGACAATTGGTGATATTATGAAAAACTATCTCTCCGATAGTAATGATGTAAGCCCTAGACAGATCGATAATTACATATTGTCTCAACCTACAAAGGTTCTGATTGTACTTGATGGACTCGATGAGTATGATGAGGACCTGTCTGCCACAGCAAACTCAGATATTTCTCGGATTCTACGATTGGAGAAATTCAAGGAATGCATTGTTCTGGTGACAACAAGACCATGGAGGGCAGATAAGATCAAATCCAATGAAGTATTGAGTAGGTCGTATGCTTTCATTGCAGTCGAAGGATTTAGTGCTGAAAATGTCTCGAAATATATCAGCAAGTACTTCGTGAATGATGAAAAGGCGGGATCAGAATTGAGTCAGCTTATTGCAGTGAATGATGTAATCAAGGAGAACATGGCACCCTTCCCGATTTTCGTAGCAATGTTATGTCTCTTGTGGGCTAAATGTGACAGTGAGAAACGAGAAGTGATACGCAGACTGAAGACATTTTCTCAATTATTTGAACATATGATCATGTATCTAATAGACCATTATTTGTCAAAGGTAACCAAAGAATTAAAGGAAGCCCATCTGGACAAGGAAATTGATAATACCAAGCTTTGTTTGCAAAGAATAGGATCGATTGCCTTCTCAGGACTCCTGAAAAAGAAATTGGTTTTTGATGAGAAGAACTTCAGCTCGTGTAAGGAAGCCATGGAGACATGTTGCAGAATCGGAGTTCTAAGTCGGGAAAATCGAAATGTATCCACACTGAAAAGAGACTTGTCTGCTTTACAGCCTTTAACCACTAGTGTCTTCTTTCCTCACAAATTATTTCAAGAATATATTGCATCTGTTTATATTGCCTCTCTATATGACACGAATCGCGAAGAGTACAGTAGGTCGATGGGTAAAGTACTGAGCAAGAACCCACAAGAATTCCGTTACCTCTTGTATTTCACCGCTGCCCTGGGAAAGGAGGTGGGACTTGACATTGTCAAGAAAATACACCAAAAGGACTTCCGAAATGAACGACAAAGAAGAGGAAACGATGAATTTCTAGTAGATGTCACTTTTGAAGCGTATAACAATGACACGGCGAAAGCAGTAGGACTACAGATATTTGCAGACGATAAAATGTTGACATGCGATAAAGACATGCCTGGTCACACGTTGTCTGGTTATCTATTCATCATGGAACAGCACGGAATGGTTAGTTAAAGTAGGCCCGTAACTAGGACTTTAGTGGGGGAGGGGGAGGGGAGACATAATAAAAAGGGCTTGAGGAGGGTCTGGAAGGTGGGTGTCTACCCTTCTTTTGTAGGGGCAATCATGACTACTGGGCAGTACAGCGAAAACGAATTACCATACATCGTTTTAAAATGCAATCGTGTGCATGGAGTCAACAGCTGAATTAGCAAAATGGAAAACGCAGGTTCATTTAATCTTCCTTCAAATAAATAAATTTTGACAGGTATCTTTTGCTATTTAAAATATCTCTTAGTTGAGAATTGACAGGTGGAATGCGGTGTATTACACAACTATAAACTGCTTATTTTCCGGTTCAATCTTAAAACTATAGCTCTTCTGTGATCTTAAGACTGCAGCTAGCTCTCTCGACCTTGCCTCGGGCACCGTAATGTTTTGAGATTACCTTGGGCATGCAACCATGTTCCTCAGAGCAATCAATATTTGTATATTATTGAATGTATAGGACAATTACCAATACAAGTATGTGTATCTTCAACAGTGTGTAGCCGGCGTTTAACCTCCATTACAACAATACAATTTATTCAATGATGTAATAAATTTATTTAATGAATGTGTATCAAAGGAAATAAAAATAGAATGACATTCAGATTGTAGATTGAATGAAAAGCGGGGCATGAATCTAGTTTGGTTCATGGGCATATTTCATAACCACTGGTTATTTAGTATTTACATGTAGGCTCAATTGAAAGAAATCTGAATAGTTTACACATCTTAACATTACGTGTATGTATATGTACATCTAGGTAAAGATATATTGCGGCATTTCTTCATTAGTTATTGATTGTTGTAACCGTTGCTTTCATAATTTCAGACACTGTACCCTTTCCCACAATTGGTCTTGAATGGGAGCGCCCAGGTTAAGCCAGGTATATCCAACCTGGCAAACACTGACTTGTATTTTGTTGCAAGCTGCTGTAATGATGTATGATTGTGCTTCCGTGAAAAGTAGTATAGAAACTTTACATTAACAGGTGTTAAATGGGTACCGGTAGGAAGGAATTCCTTGAATGCTGTGAGCGCCGAAATTGGCTGCCTAGCATACCGGGTAATATTGGAGCGCCTCGAGCATCTTGCATAGTGGATACGTGCGCTATATAAGAATCCAATGGTATTTTTATTATTATTTACTGCCAGTTGAACGTCATTTAATTATAACTATAGCCTGAGTATACTGAAACTAGAAAACAAGTTCTGACAATTCAAATGGTTTCACGTATGATGTATATATATATATATATATACACACACTCATCCTCTTCAAACGCTATCGTTCTCCTTAGAGGTATAAGCTAAGAAAGATAACCAACAGTCTTTTCCAAGACTACACAAACAGTCCTTTTCAGGACTACACATCCTCAAAAAAAGATTACCGAGAGTCCTTTTCAGGGCTCCTCAATCCTCTCTCTCTCTCACACACATTGTGCACCCACAAGCCTACTGTATAAGAATTGTATAGTAGTTATAACATGTTTATGTCTATCTTAGGAGACTTTGGTATTCAGAGACAGATCATGTGGCCCGACTGTATCACGTGACCTAGCAGATATCCTCCTTGCATCAAATTCATTATCAAGATTAGAGTTTTATCGTACAACATTGGATAATGACTTCTACCAGTTAATGCATCCACAGGTTTCTACAATGGCGGTAAATATATTATTATTTTAACAGAATACTAATGATGACAATGCGTCTTTCTTAGAAATGCTACAGTGCCCAGGTCGAAAAAACAGTTGAAACCAGTTGGATTTTCAACTGGTATCTACTGGAATCAACTGGTATCAGTTGAATCCAGTTGACTGAACTGGAATATATGCCAGTTCATTCTACTGGTTGCAACTGGATTCAACTGGTACCAGTTGAAACCAGTTGACACAACTGGTAAACTTCACATGTACCAGTATCCCAGTTGAAACCCATTGACCTTACTGGCACGTGCTGAAAGCAAACCAGTTGATTCCAGTTGAAACCAATTAACTATACTGGTTATTTTTACACCAGTTGATACCAGTTAAAACAATAGGCCTTATACTGGTACATCTGCCAGTTCATTCCAGTTGAAACCAATTAACTATACTCATAAATTGTTACACCAGTTGATACTAGTTAAAAACAATAGGCCTTACTGGTACATCTGCCAGTTGATTCCAGTTCAAAACCAATCAAACCAAAGTGGACAATTTGAGACCAGTTGTTTCCTGTTGGAACATATTGAAACCCAACTGGGTGTAGTTTACAAGTTGATTACTTTTGAAAGCCATAACTATATAAGCGTAATTGGTATATTGTTAGACCAGTTAATGATACCAGTTAAAACCAATGGGCTTATATAACAGGTAATTCATAACTTTATTCCAGCACAGTGACCAGACTGGACCATTTGATACCAGCTGATTCCAGTTGGAAACCAGTAGAAGCATGATTACCAGTTGCTTTACCATTTGAAAACCAATACCTGATTACCACTTGAGTTACCAGTTGAAACCAAACGATTTACCAGTTGAAACCAAATGATTTACCAGTTGAAACCAAGTAGATAATTGCCAGTTGATTTACCAGTTGAAACCAGTAGAATACCAGTTGAAAGACCAGTTCAATTTGCATATTCATGATTAATTTGCATGTTTTCACAGAAAACGTTATTTTCAGGATCTGACAAGCAAATGTGACAATTAATTAATGCACATTAATTTTGTGATTTATATTTTATTAGTTAATCATTGACAAATATATTATGTATGTCTGATCATGTTTTACATCCAATTTAAGACGTAAACATAGATATATATTGATTTATGTAATTGATAACCAGTAAAAACATGTATAATTTTGTATATATGTATGTATGAGCTCGCTCAGACTTAATTAATCTTATACTCAAATGTAATGCACCTCAAATGATTATGTGATGGGGTCTAGCAAGAGTCTAAGATTTTGTGGTCTAGTTGGTTGCCAGATGCTAATTGGTTATTGATTGCCAGCTGGTTATTGATCAACTGTTTGATTCTGATATGGAAATTGGTAAACTGGATCCAAATGGTGCCAGTTGACAACTGGTATTCCAACTGGAATCAACTGGTAGTTAATTCCAGTATTCCAATATCCATATTGAATCCAGTTAACTGAATTGGAATCAACTGGTACCAGCTACCAGTTGATTCCACTAGACCAATTTCCATATTGAAACCAGTTCACTGAACTGGAATCAACTGGTACCAGTTGACAACTGGTCCAACTGGAATCAACTGGTTACCAGTTGATTCCATCTTTCCAATATATCCATATTGATTCCCATTAACTAACTGGAATCAACTGGTACCAGTACCAGTTGGTTTCAACTGGTATCTAACTGTTTTTTCGACCTGGGTGTAAATAAAACTTCCATGTTGTGTTCAAAAACGTTACTTTGAGACGTCGAGCGCCGGAACCATTTCATTTGTCTATTTTCCTTTTTTCACGTGCTTTGAACACACAAGAAATTAAGAGCAAATTCAGAATCTTTATTTACGCACAGCTACTAGGCGAGGGAGCACAGCAACCGAGCAAATTGGTTGATTGCCTGATTTTATCAGGTGAATGAGACAGAAAAAACACAACCAATCGCCACCTCTTTTGTAGAGAAATTAGTCCGTGTGAAGGTATGGGCCAGAAAGGATTGTGCGCCTCTGTGAGACAGTGTTTCTACAGTCTTAACTTATACTATTTTATTGTGCATGTACCATTTATTGAAGGAGAAATGTTATGCTTATGGAGGGTGAAAGCGCAAAATAGCTATAATTCAAAATGCTTATTGTCTCATGGAGGGCAATATGCATTTTTCCAACCCTTTCTTGAATTGATAAACTAAAAATTCACTTTAATGATAATACTAATGATGATAATACTAGTAATAATAATATATGAGATTTGTAAGGCATTGAGTCCACTTGAAATCAAATTTTTTGAGGCGTACGTGTAAACAAAGGAAGAAGAGGAAATCGCACATAAGCATCTGCATTATAAACAAAACAACTGGCAAGGAGTATTATAGATAGGACATAGGAAAATAAAAGAACAACTGATCATTTACTTTTTTAAAGGGAAAGTCCACCCAGATTCAAGTTGGATTTAATAAAAGCAACAAAATGAGGGAAACGGGTCAGGGAATGTTTGAGCAAATTACGATTAACAGTAAGACGGTTGTGAATTGTTAAGAGCGCTATCAATCAAACACAAATTGGCAATACTATGACATATCTTGCGAGCTCCTCTACAATATGCGATATACATTAAATTGCATAAACTTTCATTTTCTTCATTATTGATGACAGAATAGTTTGTTTTTTTTATACAGGAGTTGTATAGAAACTTTTAGGATGCATGTATCATTGAAAATTTCTTTGAGGGAAAATAAAAATTTCAGATTTTTTAAAGTACAGAACTAATGAGAAGGGAGCTCCCAAAATACGGAACAGATTTGCCAATTTGTATTTGATATTGATCGCAACTTCAAATTCCATAAGTTTCTTCTTTTTAATCGGAATTTACTTAAACTTTCAGTGACCTATTTCTTGATATTTTCTGTAAGTTATACATCCTTAGGGAAACAAGATATCTGCTTCTCGAAGCAAAAGTTGTATTTACAATTCTTTTTCCTTTTCATCGGATTGGGAATTTCTGTCTGTTTTGCATTGTAAACATGATTATTAAATCGGTCTTTGTTTTTCATACTTTTAATACAAGCTTATATTATATGAAACGATTCATTGTTTATACCTCATTGCCATTTCGTACACAGGGAGATAAATCCTCAATCAAAGAGGTGGTTGTAGATCATCAATTCCTAAATGGTCTACAGAGGTTTAATGATGGTGACATTAATGTCACAATTGAGGGCCTATTTCCGAGCTTGAAACGACTGACTTTTAACACTCTTCACACTGTCTCACCGGGAGATGTTGAACGGTTGGCACATTCCAGCCTAGCAGTGTTGTCTATTGAGCATGGTGGGGAAGGGGGGAAATTAGTTCCTCTCATTGGAGAACCTGCTTCGTTGGGACTACTTTTCTCTAGTTTATTCCCACAACTCACATGTCTGACCTTTCGAGAGCTAGTAATGGGCAACATACGCAGTGAAGCAATACTACGTAATCTAATGAACCACCTGCATTTGAAATCAATGAAGTAAGTAAGTCATTATTTCCATTGATAATAATGATAATGAAAATAATAATACTTTTAATGACAATATTTTTTTATGATAATGATAACAGTAATGATACTTCTTGTGACAATGATTAAAATTAATAAATACATGAATACACAAATGAACAATAAAAATGACTTAGTGAAATTAAAGAAACAGATAGGCCAATATATATAAATTATAGAAAAAATACCAAGAAATCAATCAAATGGTTTCATTTTCTGACAGCAATCAGATTTTTGAAAGCGCGTGCAAGCTTGTGTAAAAGTTTTCTGCCCTAACAACGTGGTCCATTAGTAAATTTATTTCCAGAATAATCATTGCAAGGGTCAGTTATGATGAAAGTAAAAAGGGACTTAACGCAAATATAAACTAAAGAAATCCATTTTGTTGATCAAAAAAGTTATGATCGTTGCATAACCACCTAGAACATTTAAAATATGTGGGATTTTTATTTTACCCTACTACTATATTTGTTTTGATAGTATAGACGTATCGAACATTTTCTAAACTCAAAATTATAACAAGAAAACCCCAGTAGCTGGTATACAGCCTGTTTGGTTATATCACTGGGTACTTTATTCTTCCTCAATTTCTTTAAACATGCAGTGATTCAAAATGTTTAAATAAGTACTTTTCTTGAACATATAATTATGTTGTATAGTATCATCAAATGTTTTACGGATGATGAATTGGACTCCCTGGCTGAACAAATAATTGCTGAGAAAAGGGTGAAAATAGCTCTTCAACATGACACGGTAAATGTTTTCGTCACATCGACTTTGTTGCTCCCAAATACATTTTTAGAGTGTTAAATTATGATACATAAAGGGAAGTTCACCCTGGTATTCAGTTTTAATGAATGCATGAAATTGAGAGAAACTAATCAGTGAATGTGTACGCAAACTCTAATAGAGAATAATACAGTTATTGGTTATTTATAGTTTTTATAATCAATTAAACATAATTTGACAATGCTATGACGGTTTCTTGCGAGGTCCACTCGCAATCGCTTCGTACATTTTATGTAAAGAAATATATTCTTTAAACATTGCATATATGTTTCTTTACAATGTCTGTATGAAAGAAATTATTTCGTCAGCAACTATATAGGACGATTGAAATTTACAGAGATTTTCTCTCTTTTTCAAATGGTAGAGGATGCCAGGAAGGACATCAAGTACATGGATCAAACATCAAGTAGCATTCATTCCGAGCCTAAATTCAACATTAAAACATACGAATCGTCAGACACCTGTATACATTTGGTGAACTATTACTCTGAAACATGTCAAAGCATATTGATGAAAGTTTCATAGTCGTAATCCAAATTGATTGGAAGTTTGAAATTAAACTGTATGATTTGCGTGTTTGATATAGAAATCCCATTTAACATCTTTAGCTTTGCCTTCTACATAGTTATCATATAAAATGCCTGGTCTTATCTGGGAATATTTCAAACAAATTGCCAATACCTAGTTTTTTTGTGCTCACCATATACGTTGCAATGTCATGGTTTTCCCTTCAGGGTTTTTCAAATAAGAAACCAACAACTATTCTTTCCAACAGAGACAAGAGAGCATAGAGTTTGGTAATAGGGATTCCTGCGTTGGACCATTAACAGTAGATATCGTGGATGCACTTTGCCACCGAACATGTGTTCGTTGTTTGAAAGTATGCAAAATGGGCGTAAATGTTGCAAGTGACCAACGTTTTCCGGACCTTAATGGCAGAGAGGTGGATTCAAAGGTCAGTGAATGCGTGAAGCTGCTTTCTTACACTTTTATCTCTCTCCC
>BEXV01003639.1:11653-22570 GCA_003118195.1 Hemicentrotus pulcherrimus | reverse complement strand
GGGGGGGGGGGGATGTGTAATCAATTTTACGTGGCATGTGTCGTATTTTGTGCAAAGCTCGCGAAAAACGACGCATAGTTAAAGGATGGCGACATTGAATAAGTCGTATTTTTATTTATCAAATAAGAATGTCGAGGCATGCAAATTGTTAAAATGTTATCTGACGTAAAGTATATGACTGGAAACACTCATGATGTAAAGAATGGAATTTGTACACAAAAAAAAAGAATATTATATCCAGTGAGAGAGAAAGAAGGAGAGAGAGAGGTGGAAAGAGGGAGGGGTAGGGGAGGGTGGTGATAAAGAGAAATTAATTTAATATCCTAATTTTCTTCGTATTTCGTTTTGAGGTAATTTAATACGTCACCAATCGTTACAGACGTTAGTTTGGGATAGGATATACATAAGATTTAACATTTCTGTGGCATCATAATAGCTCCAATATGAGATGTTATCTTTCACCTCGATATCGCGCCAATATGAGAAATGATAGATTATGACGTCAACAGACTTGATGGTTATTTAGAAACGCAGGCGTTTTATTCGAGGGGTTCGGGGCTAGGGGGTTCACGCATTCATAAATATGTGCTTCCCTTAAATTCGTTATGACCAAGGTTGCCCAGAAACTCTTTTAAAGATGAGATAAATTACTAAAAATATCAAAACTTTGAACTATTCAAACTCAGAACTTACATGAACGAGAAGTATTTTACCCTTCTTGTTCTCATATTTCAGACTTCCTTTGCTAAACGTTGCATGTTTCCGCACGTACTGTACCGCGGGTATGATGTAATTGATCATGCAACGAAACACTAGTGACGGAGCGCCATAAATATCGCACAAAACAAAACCGGCCTCTTTTTTCAGACTGGTTGCGAACTTTCATATTTGCCGAACGTATTGATCGAATCTCTGGAAAATTGTTGCCCTTTCATGTAAATCGAAATCAGGTTTGACCATTAACACTACCCTCTATTCCTTTACTTTGTTTCGCCATGCTCTTGAATATCGACTGAACCGTTTCCGATGGCATTTATTTCATGTTTGTGAAGTGTCTTTGCATTCATTTGATAAGCAGCTGTACGTTGGTCATACAGGAATTGCATTGAAATGATGGACAATTTATTCCTTTCCAGGAAGGCGTGCTAAAACATGATTTATTCATCCATGTTCCTGTCCATATTTATGTCTCGGAGCGAGCGAGATTTTGGCGTCACTTTATTTGTTCCGGCTTCGTCGTCGTATAGCGGCATAACTCTTAAAAAAGAACAGAGTTGAATTTTTATATTTTTGTTTTGTTTTTGTTTGCTTATTCTTTATATTTTTACGATCATTGGTTTCCTCCGAATCGGGACAATAACCTCCTGGATAATCACCCTCGTGCAATTGCCAGCAGACAATTACCCCCTAAAGATAATTACTCCTAAAAAAACACCTATTAGACAAGCACGTTAGCTGAAACAGATATATGGCGCCAAACAAATGCTGTTCATCATCATCATCACCTCCGAAGACGACCCCCTAATGACATTTACCCTAGAAATACAGGGCAAAGCAAAGCAAGGAAAAGCAACGCTACGCAACGCAACACAACGCAACGCAACACAACGCAACGCAACGCAACGCAACGCAAAGCGAAGCAACGCAAATCAACGCAAAGCAAAGCATAAATAAATAGATAAGCAAATAATGCAAGAAAAAAAAAAGTTCAAACAAATAAGGAAATAAATATTGACAAAATGAACAATTTTTTAAGCGCACACTTATAATCACTTTGTAACATGTTCATATGCACACTTTATTATTCATTCCATACAACTATCGTCAAACAATTTATTTCACAACATTCCTGGTGTAAGCAATGCAACTCACGCATTAAAAGAAATATGGTAGGTGAGGGGGAATTCACATGCATTTATCAATAGAAGGGCCACCATTGTAGACACGTACAGACTCTCCCCAGATATCATTGGTATAGTATGTCCCTTTCAGACAAATAAATGACATATCGGATATCGCACCTTTCATACGTACGCGCACAAAAGTTCATTCGCCCTATCCTGTGGATGTGGCGCGAATGAAATTATTAATATCTCAAAATCTGACAGGTTTTTTCTTCGCATTATATGATTGGCACTGGACATCGAAGACGGGCGGAATAGCTGTACAATGTAAAACTTGTACTTTCGTAGAGGTTCACGTATCTTTCCTTGTTTATTATTCTGTTTATTTGAAGTAAAACGCCCCCGAGGAAAGCAATATCTCATCAGCCGAGCCGAGATTGTCAGTGCTTGATTGCAATACTTATTGACCAGAAATCCCCTCCGATTTATTGTTTTCGTAGTAAGTTCCAAATTGGAATTTATTGGAAATGTATTTATTGAAATTCATTATACGAGGTGTAATGTAATTGCAAGATGAATATCAACCGGTGTGTTGGCTCAGTCAGTAGAGCGTCCGCCTCACAACCAGGAGGTCGTGGGTTCGAAACCCGGCCACGTCATACCAACATACGTTTAAAGGTACAGTTGAGTTCTGGTCATGTGATTGCATTGTGAAAGAGACGGTGTGGAATCTATCAGAATTGGGTTGATCATCTTGTATATAAGTATTCGTGTATATTGCAAGGTTCTGGATTTATCAAAATGATAAGAAATTTGGCCAAATCTTGGCATAGTTACAAGCACTGTACACAGAATGATGTATATGGGACCACACGAGCACATGGCGAAAAAAAACCTACCCCCGGTTTTACGATGTTTCATGTCATATTTAGAATATGAAGGCATTTGAAGAGCCATTTTCAGAGCCTTATCCGACACAGATGGATTTCGTCCATACATTTGCTAATACACTGTAATAATCTTATCATAACGGCGCATATGCTTTGGTACCTTCCAAATGCGTTCGGGAAAAAAATGCTCTAAAGCTGTTTTCAGTCGACAGAGCTTTTGAAAATAATTCTTAGGGCATCTGTTTTCACACTGGCAATATTTTGCTTAACCCCTTACGTTGGCCTTGAGTCAAGCGAGAAGGACCCTTTCTTGTAGTTTACGACTCGCCCTTCAGCCACGGACAAGGACACTCAACGCGTCTCGTGAGTGGCTTTTATGTATATTGTGTCTAGCCACTATAGCGTAGCTGGCAGATTCATATNTGAATGTGAACAGAAACGAAAAATAGTCCGGTACTATGCAATGGAGCGTATCGCAGCTGGCCAGATGCGAAGTATTTCCAATCATAACATTCACGATATCCGGGGTTAACGAATCGCAGTGCGAACAGCGTAAATTTTCTTATTCGGGAATTGCGGCTAGTACTGGACTACAAACAGCGAGTGTGAAAAGCCAAAAATAAATAGTCCGGGGTTAAGGATAGTACGGGGCTAAGCAAAGTACGGGGTTAAGCAAAACTAGTGTGAAAAGAGTACCGCCAATGTTTCCATTTGTAAAGAACGAGAACACTCTCTAATTTCCACCCCTTTTACTCGATCTCTGCTTCGCTTTAAAATCTACGCCATATGCAGGGAGGTGGCCTCCCTGCCCTACGTTGGCCTTGAGTCAAGCGAGAAGGACCCTTTCTTGTAGTTTACGACTCGCCCTTCAGCCACGGACAAGGACACTCAACGCGTCTCGTGAGTGGCTTTTATGTATATTGTGTCTAGCCACTATAGCGTAGCTGGCAGATTCATATGGAAGGGGCAGTCCCGAGTATTTAATGTGCCGACGTCACATAAAAAAACGTGACCGTTTCCAGTATGTATTCCTTAATTTTCGTGAATGATTATAATTGATTTGCAATGTTTAGTCCAGAACAGAAATATTGAAATTGAATTAAACTTCATTCTAAAGTGTATATAACATTATGTCTGATGAAACTCTGCTGCTATACCGATGACTGGGCAGCAGTCTTTTTAATTAAGTATTGCCGATATCCTCTCGTACCAAGTTCGGGCTGAAGCAAGGAATGTGGGTTAAAAGCCCTTACGCATTGTTAATTCACTTTAGCAATTGCTGATTTGTTATTGTTTGTGAATTTGTTTACAATACGTTGCAGGCTATGTTGTTGTCATCAACGCTGGTGAAAAGCGGCCCGTTACCAATGCCGAAGTTACATTAAAATAGAAAAAATGAATTTAATGTACACAATTATGGAATAAAAAGGTTTCATTTTAGAAATTAGATATTCATTGACATTTTTCTTAAATGTGTTCATGTTTGGTGAAGGGGAAAGATATAACCTGGGAGGGAGTTCTATTATCAGAATACCCTGTGTGCAAGCAGATTGATGAAGCTGCGGACGTGACCTATGTATGGCTGAACAGTCAGGTTTTGCAGTCACAGGAAATCGTCCTTCATACGCTTGGGGAATACTATTACCCAGCTCAACTTCGCTGCAGTCTGCCCGCTCCACCCCAAATGGGAGACATAATAGTCGATGAGTGGTCTTGTGCTGCCTTGGCAAGACTGGTGACGTAGGCCTTTGTATGCAGTTCAGGTTAGAGTGTGTGTGATGACCTCATCAAGTAGAGTGTTGCTGGCTTGGTTGGCTTTCATTCATTGTCCATGAAGTTGAGAGAAGGGTGAGCCTTTTGGCGCTTTCTGCTGATCAGTCCTCCGTCTTGCTGGCACCAAAAATGATGTACCAATCGCATGCCCGTTTCTCGATTACATGCAAGTTTATGTGCTAATCGCTCGGTGTTCAGTGTTTTAATGACGGCATGGAGTGTAGAGTCATCAGTAAAGAGGTGGAGGTCATTTTCAAGATGAAAAACGAGTTCACCTATAAACGTAACAAACAGCAATGACGGTTTCTTGTGGCACACCAGCAGAAAGGGTTTTTTCGTAGGGAGAAAAACACCTATCTTCACTCAGTTTTCATGTGAAGTGACTTGTAATTCAGCTCCGGGCTGCAATCGATCATTAAATAAACAATTTTAAATCGAAATAAATAAATGTGCAATTTGGTGCAAGCGCCAAAATTTTATTGCGTTCTCCTGCACTGGTCAGTTTACACTGGTCACTTACTGTTCGATGTGACTCTCACCCGCCATGCTATCTTGTGTTTAGACATAAAGAAGTCAATCCTATCAGGTACAAACTTTCTACACCTACGTAAAGAGTGGCACATGTATAGGGCAATGTCTCGCTAGAGGACACCAATGCCATGCCGGGGCTCCAACAAATGACGTTCGCAACCCAAACCAAGAGTGCCAAGTGTGTAAACTCCTCGACTACGACACACCTACGTAGCACTTGCATATTCAATTATAGTTGTATTTAAAGATAAATTTGTGTTCTGGTCATGCGATTGCACTGTGAAAGGAACGGTGTGGAATCGATTAGAAGAGGTTGATCATCTAGCATATAAGTATTTGTGTGTAGCCTACTGCAAGGTTCTAGAATCATCAAAAATGATAAGAATTCGGTCCAGTCTTGGTAAAAGTAACAAACACTGTACACATAATGATGAATATGGGACTACACGGACATGTGGCCTAAAAATCCGTCCCGATGTTTATGCTGTTACAAGCCATATTTAGAATATGAGGGCATTTGAAGAGCCATGCTTTTCAGGGTACATTGTTAATCTGATATTCTTCCACACTTGCATAATCACAATGAAAACGCTCACAAATTATGTTTTACCTCTTCCCAGAACTCAACCTTCTCTTTAAAAGTAAATGCCATTGCAAAGAAGTTTTATCCGTCGGAGCTTTCAAAAGAAGAAGAAGAAAGAAAAAGAGGAAAGTCGTAGGCAGTTGAGAGCTTTATGCAAACAGAGCATCTTACTTTTTCGCACAAAATAACAACCCTTTAAAGGCACATTCAGCTGTCTCGAAGCAAATATCAAGCTTTTAAAAACTGTGAAATAGTTTTTATAAATGGGGGGGAAAAAAAAGTTTACAAAGAAGAAAATGCTTATTGCGTACAAGGCATTATTTCGATTGCGTCATTACCTGCTCTAATACACACACACACACACACACACACACACACAAAATTAGTGAATACTCCCGTATGACAAGCAATGTTTACTCTTTTTTATTTTAATGACATCTCTTGTTCGATATCAGTCCCGACTGACGAGTCAAAAGCTGTGTCAGTCGCTGACGCACTCCTACGTCAGTCAAATGACGCTTCATATGCAACGGCCATTCGGGGCAAGTGTCAAAACATTTGTGGTTGGCCACCTAACGCGCTCAATGTTGCCGTATGTTCATAATGCCTGGGTTGTGCAACAAACACACACACACGCACACAAACACACACGCACACAAACAATGACACGCGCGCACGCTGCTATAAACCTACACACCAACAAGCCCAACAAACTCTTTTATGTCATTTCTTTTCAATATTTTGGCGCATTAGCCCCTTTTCTTGGGTAGCAAAAGGAGTGGTGCTAACTTTAAGACCTCTCGACCATCCCTCATGACACCCAATCTTCTCTTGTTTGTGTCTTAGAATGTCTTCATCGGTACATTCAGGAGTGACAAATGACATGCATGCCTCCAGGTAGAAGGATAAATAAAGAATCGCGTGTCTTCCTTCATCCCTCAGTCCGTATTAAGCTGAATTTTCTTAAATAGCATCTTTAGATTTATCGTCTTGCATCTGCGTCTGTCCGCCGTCTGGTCTCTAACTTTTTCCTCCTCTGTTATCGTTCTAGTGCCCTTCAAAGATTGAACAAAATATTGTGAATATAAGCAAAATGTTCTTAAATTCCTACCCAAATTATCTTTTTTTCTTTCTTATGCATGTTGCCACGAAGCATTAATTGCCCCGTCCTTCAACTTCGAAAAGGTCATATCTAATGGCTGACTAACGACCATACTATATGAATTGCTTAAAGATGAAAGGATACACACATAAAAACACACCCCGCAATGCCAAAACGCTTTTCCCTTCCCAAACAGTAACTACATGCACTAATCGAATGTTTTTACGCAGAATAACAACATTCATCTTCCCCTCTGCTTTAGTGACTTGTCCACGGGCTGTTAAATATCTCACTGTGTATATGTAATTGATAGTAGAAACAGTCATCCAATGACTTTGATGAAGCCATTATTATGAACATTAAGACTATGAAGGAAACATCTGAAGTTGAAAGTATTATAATAGACGTTCTTGATTGGCTTAAAAGGTGTCTCGCCCTTTCAGCTTTCACCAATTACCACGAGCATGCCATCTCTGCTTCCATAATCATTTACTCTCATCCTCTTTTTTCATGACCATCTAATCATTCTTTTTTTCTTTCTCCCTCTCAGTATCTGTCTTTCTATATCACTCTTTAAAAACTCTCTCTAGCTTATTCAAACCCATTTCTTTTTCGCCATTCTCATTTCCTCTCTCTTTCTTACATTATCTTGGTTTTCTCTTTTCTTCTCTACTACTGATCTCATTTCTGTTTTCACATTCTCTCCTTCTCTCTCTCTCTCTCTCTTTGTCTATCTCCTTCGCTTTCTACCTATCCGCCCCTCTCTCCCATCCTTTCGATATCTATTCTGTATCATTTTCTCTCGATTTCACACTCTTTCTCTGTGTAGTTCTCTTTCTGTTCTATCAATACCTGTTTTTAGCATGTTTAGTGTCACCCTCTAACATTCTCTCCTATCTTTTCTACGTTCCTTTACTCTCATATGTATATCATTTCTTAAATCTTAAATCTTCATCTACTTCATGCATGTAAGTCCCCCTTTCTTATCCCCCCTCCATCTCTCCCTCTCCTCACTCACCTCTTTCGATACGCCATCTCCGCAACACCATGTCCCCTATACTCCTCTTTCATTATTAGCCACCGCTCACTTTTTTTCCATTTCCTTACGCACCCTCTACCCTTCTCTTCTATCTTTTCTACGTTCCTTCACTCTCATATGCATATCATTTCTTAAATCTTAAATCTTCATTTACTTCATGCATGTTAGTCCCCCTTTCTTACTCCCCCTCCATCTCTCCCTCTCCTCACTCACCTCTTTCGATACGCCATCTCCGCAACACCATGTCCCCTATACTCCTCTTTCATTATTAGCCACCGCTCACTTTTTTCCATTTCCTTACGCACCCTCTACCCTTCTCTCCTATCTTTTCTACGTTCTTTAACTCCCATTTGCATATCATTAATCAAATCTTAAATCTTCATTTACTACTTGCATGTTAGCTCCCCTTTCTTACTCCCCATCTCTCCCTCTCCTCACTCACCTCTTTCGATACGCCATCTCCGCAACACCATCCTCCCCTTTGCCTTGGCCTTAGGTATCTTCGCGGATGAAATGGGAATTAGGTTACTAATTGGAATAGGAAACCCAAAGGTCTCTTACCGAGAAACATTGAGCAACTTTGACGATCACATCAAAGGGTTTTAAAAATTAACGGTGAGAGGGGTAATAGGAACACCTTGACTGCAATGACTGTCGTTGCAAGTGACATTGTTTAAACATTTATTTCTGAAATGAAAACTCCGTCCGAAGCCAGAGTGGTTGTGTAAAGTGTCAAGTATTAACAGTGTATTTTAGGAAGTAATTTAAATGGGAAATTCGATCATTTGATATCACATGAACGTTTGAAAGAAAAACAGTTGGATATTTTGGTAAGGAT
The DNA here is from genome assembly GCA_003118195.1 of Hemicentrotus pulcherrimus. Lineage (NCBI taxonomy): Eukaryota > Metazoa > Echinodermata > Echinoidea > Camarodonta > Strongylocentrotidae > Hemicentrotus > Hemicentrotus pulcherrimus. Next base: position 13,970 of record BEXV01003639.1, on the reverse strand, counting down.
CTTCGAAACCAGTAATTTCACGAAATATCATCATTAGTATGTCGGATCGCTTGGATATTGGAAAGACAAAGTAGTAGCAAGTTTCGTAGGGATCTTAAAAAAAACAACTAATTTCCTCAACAACAAAAACATGTTAATAGCCTTTAACTTGATTTAAAAAAAAAAAAATATTCAGTTTAACTAAATAGAAATAAGAAATAAGTTCAACTCATTCTACATTAAAGTTTACGCAGACTGAAGTCTACATGTATAACACACTTAAGAATGGGACTGAAAATGTGAATATGAATATGAATGCGAATACCTGTGCGGGTATGTTTGTGTATGTGAATGTGCATGTGTAGCAAAAGCTTTGCAAAGTTTTTATTTATAAATATACATATTCCAGCAACTATGCCCGCTTTTGGGCTCTGACATTTCACCTTCTTTATTTACCACATTTATGGATCAATTACCAAGGAAGTACGTAGCCGGATGTTGTTTTCATCCTTAAATTTCATTGAGTACTTTATTAAGGCCACATACATTATTCTTATATTTCAAAATCCAAAGCACCAATTATCTAAACCATATGAAACAATATTTGCATCAAGAAACTATGTCTGCTGTTGGTCTTTTACGTTTTACCTTTTTTATTTACCGCATTTATGGATCAATTTCCAAGGAAGTACGTAGCCGGATGTTGTTTTCATCCGTAAATTTCATTGAGTACTTTATTAAGGCCACATACATTATTCTTATATTTCAAAATCCAAAGCACCGATTATCTCAACCTTATGAAACAATATTTGCATCATATGAGATATATTTGTGCAGAGTGTATGTTCATGATCATGCAATTTATGAGGAGGTTAGCGAAAACGGAAGGAAATCAGAGAATGATATAACGATGTCGTCATCACCGAAAACGGCGTTTAAAAACAATTTCCTCCTCGAAAGGGATCTAGCATGAAATTCTCATTTAGTTCCCTTTATCTAATGCATGAAATTTGGGAAAAAAATTCTTCTCCTTCTATGAAAACATTAATACAAATAAATCGCTTTCTACCTTAAATTTTCGGAGAATTTGAAAAACATGAATTCGTCGTTCCACGTCGCTTATTTCTCTATACAATGAAAACAACAAATTTGACCGATTTGAAAAAAAGCTCGCTCTTATTTTTACAAGACGTCATAGCTAGAATAATGAGCAACATGTTTACATCGGCGCGACAAAAGAATTATTTTGGGAAAATTGATATCTTACCTAGCCTCGATATTAGATACTCGATACTATCTAGGTTTTTCTTGAGGCAGCGAGGGTTTAGAAGTACAGTGTATAAATATACTTTTTGAATGGAAATGTATTATACGATACATTTTGAATAAATAATAATTCATCAGTCATGCCATCAAAACTTTGAATTAATTTGAGCGATGAAGATTGGCGGAAATAACTTGACGGTTACTGATTTTCTAAAGTAGTATTTATATAGATTGACAAGTAATATTTATGATCGAAAGATCGCAAGCCATATATCACCGATGTATACTTTCTTGTTAATATTGGTACTATTCTTGCAAAAAGAAAAATCATGTTTCTTTGCTCAATGTAGTCTATTAATAATAAAACAACCTCTAATGGAAAAAAATAAAAATGTTATAATATGTACAACTAGACCGACATAATTATCAACATATAGTTACACCATCCAACTGTACACAATTATAATTTTGCAGTCCAACTCAAATATACTGATATCGATAGTCATCTCAGTTTTAAAAGCGTGTGCAAGATTTTACACACGAAGAGTTACAACCAACCTCTACGGATGACAGACCGAGAAAAACTTCGGGTCATCCATTTATAACTTTGCTTGCTGAATATTTTGAATTAGAACCCGACAAAAACTTGATCCACCCCCTCTGCTCTGATTAACTGCAATCCTAGCTCCTGCTTTTTAATCACAGATTGGACTTTGGTTCCCAGTTGTAACCTAATTTACCCACTTAACGTATCACAAATCGAACCAATTATATTAACTTTTCACCTAATTGAGAGGAGGAATTTGAATATTGCATTATGAAAATAAGGGTTCACATTTGTGGAGCAATTTTCTGATTTTCGTAATGCTTTGAAGACGCGTTCTGCTCTGACACAGGATAGAGATACAGTAATAATCGTGGTCGAAATTCAGATTCACTATAGAAATTGATATTTCCGTGTGTTTCAAAATGAATGTAATTCAGCTCTTGATGTAATTCAGTATTCTCAATAAACCATAATTCCATTTAATCAATGACGTTTTCCTTTAAAGTTAGAGGCGAGAGAAGGAAA
>BEXV01003637.1:22940-38116 GCA_003118195.1 Hemicentrotus pulcherrimus | reverse complement strand
AATGGATGTAGTAGGAAATTGATCACCAAAAAAATGAAATTGAATGCCCAAAACAGGTTCCTCGTGAGCGCCGTGTTAGTTTGAATGCACGAAGTAAGAAATTGTACGCACATATTTTGTGAATTTGAATTGCTCGAATTTTGAATTTGAACGCCCGAATTCACTTGCGAGCGACCTCTATGTGAATTTGAATGCACGTTCGTGAATTTGAAAGAAAAAAAATGTGAAATTGGCTGCAAAAGCCTATATTTAATTGAGCATGCGCAATTCTCAGGAAAAAAATAGCAAAAAATATTCGGAGCTCTGGCAGGGATTTGTTTTCCTACTATAAGATATAATAGCGCAATATAGACTGTTTAATAACGCATATTTTTTTTAAATATCAGCTTCGAATATATTTCTTATAAACATCGAATATATTTTTATTGCGCTTATATATTTGTTTATAAACATTGTATATATTTTGCAGGGATCGAATTTATTTAGTTGTTTCCCCGGTGGTTTTCCATAGACACGTCCATATTACAGCAAATATCGTTGTTTGTGGAACTAGCATAACAAAACAACTGACTGTTAAGTGACGTTTATACTTATCTCTGAAAGCAACAAAGAATGGATAAATTTATGTTCTTCCTCACTGTGGACCGACACCAAATCGGCTGCTACCCAGTCTAAATTGTGTTTATATGAATGCATGCATCGATAACGTGCTCCGTTAAACTCTGCCCGAATGGGAAAATACTTGTAACAACTGTGGTTGAAGAAGTGCCATTCAGGTGGACAAAGACGCGAGGCTGTAACGAATGTATATGATATGTATTAACAAAATAAACAACTTTAAAAAAGGCAAAGTATAGACAAACAAATAACGTGATTCCCCATGTTCAAATACACACCTATAAGTTTATCATTTTTATACTTGAAGAAGGAAACACATTCATTTAACAACGGACTACTAAGTATGGGCATTTATATAAGAAAGCAAAGTTTATATTTTCCTACACAGAAAATCCCCGTACATTGATATAACGTAGCTACAGTTAAAGGAAACCTCACCCCAAATAATAAGTGAAGGTATTCTGAAAATGAGATGTGTTCCTGCCCTTTGATACACAATATTCTTTACGAAAATGTACAAGAGATATATGTATATATAAATGAAGATATTCTTGGCATTATGCGGTGCCTTTTAGCATGACATGGATGCGGTCATTTTTTTTGGAAAATGTGACGTATCAGTTGAAGTTGCACATAAACCATTCATCAAGCTTCCGTTTGAAAGATTTTTTAAATCGATAACAAAACCTTTACTTTTCAATGGGGGAAAATTCATAGGTGAAAAATATTTAACAAGGGAACGATTGTAACTAATTCATTTAAACATACTAAGATAGAGCAGTTGACAAATTTATTTCATTTATGAGAACCTTCAACCCAGAAGAGCACCAACTTATTTATGTCATTTGTGTTCTGGTGATTGTAGTAGAAAGAATAATAGCCGGATAATGAAATGCTTCATCATCACACACACCTCGGAAGGCAGCATCCAAAAATTTGAGTAAATATACTGTCGGCGGCTGGGCGGCGAGTTTTAACCAATTTCGCCTGGGCACCGCTTGTTTTTAGGGCATCGCTCAGTCGCCGCAAAAGTTTAAGCACCTGCTCACTTTTCACTCGCCGCCCAAAATACGCTCGGTGCCCGGGCGGTCGCCTCCCGGGCATTGACCTAAAGTGACTCTCACACTCTGCCGTGTAGGCCTACCGTGTGTCACAGTGCGCGAAAATGTCTGCGGACGATGGAAAACGGCGAGGGCACACGGTGGTTCGTTATCAAAGCGGGCAACACGTTAATAGGGCGTTGGCGCTTATTTACACCCGGTGGGACCCGGCCAAAGTTTTGAACGTGCCCACAACTTTCGCCGGCTGACACCGCCCGCAAGTAAGCAGCAAGAGAACGGTATGAATACGTTATAAAAACGGTCACACTGTATAAACACTTTCACAACACGCTCATAACCCTTACAGAACGATGATGAACGGGCACAAAAAAATCGGGTATTTATGGCAGTCGTGTCATGACGTCAACAGTCCGGGGACTCGCTCACAGGACGCTCCGAGCGGTGAGGGGACGCTAAGTGACTGGTAGGTGGCTGCTATAAACCCGGTGCACACGTTCGAGACCCGGTATGGGCCCGGTATGGAAACGGCCAAAATTTTCAACAAAAGTCAATCTGGGCGGTGAAGACGGAAGAAGCACGTTCAACACCCGGTATGCGCCCGGTGAGAACGGTCAGAAGATGGAAACGAAACGGTGAAAAGATTACGGGGACAAGTTCGCTCAAAACCCAACGTTCTGGACTCTGTTGTTTTTAATAGCCCGGCAGGTGGACGGTAGGCCTACACGGCGAGTGTGAGAGCTCCATAATCGATAGTTCGCCGTCGAGCGATATAGGTCAAAGGCTGCAGAGCGGTCGTCGCCCGGTCGCCGCCTTGGGAGCTGGGAGATCAGTCGGTCACTGGGTGACGAGTTCAAAATCGGTCGACAGCCTTTGACCTAGCGGTATCGATTTTTGATCTAAAATTTTTTGGGGGTGCCCCGCCAATCTTGGCTGGTGGGAGACCGCTCGGATATTGTTGGGTCATCAGTCGGTCGCTGCCGGGAAACGCCCGGAGAAGCTCCCCAATTTCGCCCATGAGCAGATAGTATTACCAAACTGGCTTAATTTACCATGCTATCATGGCTAACATGACAAATACGAAATGCAGAGTATAAAATGATTTAGGCTCTTACCACATGTTGGACCGTGAAAATCCGGAGGGCATACACATTCAAAACCGTGTAATATCTCAAGACAGGTGCCATCATTTAAACATGGCATTGATAGACAGTCTATCGTAGTTTTCAACGAGGGAAGATGGCGATGGTAGGATTTAAAGGATATAATAAAGTAAATCACTTCAAGAAACTCTGAATATGGCCACAAAAATGTGATTCGTAGTTTGTCGCCCCCTCCTCCTCTTGTTTCTGGTAGCCTCATGATTCTTTTTTCGTTATTTGATGTTTGTTTTAAATTGAAATGAAAAAAAGGAAAAAAATCTATCGACAATGGGCAAAACTTATTAATTTACTGTTGCTCTTCAACATGCCGACATATTCGAAAGAGGAGAAATATTTGAATATATGAGCGAAACTTTCATGCTGTATGCACTATGAACATGATGGACAAAGAAAACGGACAAAATATACAGTTCCTCAGGCAGACAAAGGAACATCCTTTCAATGCTATTGTGTAAAAATGTGTAGAACAGGTGTCACATGCACATTCACCTGTTCTACACATTTGTACATAATAGCTGTGAAGGGATGTTCCTTTGTCTACACGAGGAACTGTATATTTTGTCCGCTTTCTTTGTCCGTCATGTTCATAGTGATGGCTTTGTAAACTGTGTGCATGGCACGTGGATTTCAACAAGAATAAGTAAATTTCATTATATTTTAAAGCCCCTTTAAAGTGTTGGAGCCTCAAATTCGTCTAAAATTTGATGGCAAAATTTCACTTAAATTGTATTTATAATGTAAAAGAGGATGTCTTTTGAGACACAGTTCTGCAAAGATTCCCCCTCCCTCAACAAAATTGTTCTTGTAGACAAATATATATTGATAAAAGAAAACAATGTAAGGGTTTTCTGTCGTATGCAGACAAACCTTAATTTTGTATTCTTTCATCAATACTCGACTTCATACACGTTTGTTTTGAAAAGAGAAGTAAGTTTTAAATGAGATCCTCTTTCACATTATGATACAAATTAAATGAAGTCTTGCCATTAAATTGCTGGTGCTCCCAACACTTTAGAGGGGCTTTCAGGTGACAAAACATTACATTATACACCAATTTATATGTAGGCCTACTATAAAATCTATCTTCTATTATTGCTTACAAACATTCTTTTTAAAGTGTAGTAAACGCTTGACCAGAGTCCACTTTTATCTTTATATCTCGCCTACAGTTACAAAACTTACAACAAAACCATACCAACTATCCATACCTGGCACGCTACATCTCAGGGTGTGGATAATATCTGAATAATAAGAGGCACGCTGGTGCCACCTCGCATTCCCACCGGTCGATTTCGATACCATACGAAGGATGTCTCCATGTCCCGAATTTCTTGTGAGGCCACAGAATAAAGGCTTTATATCTTGACAGCCTTCAGCTAATATAATTCCTGAAAATATTTAAGCACGTTTTTCCGTTATCTGAAATTGCATTCTCGTGATATCATGTAATGATACGAGGTACCGAATATCAGTGAACTTAAGTAAGACTTTTTTGTATTTTGAACTTGGTTTTCTCTGTTTCTCTCTTTCGTTGATCCCAGTTTTTGATGGTTTGACAAAGAGGAAAGAAGCTGTCATTTACCAGATTACTTTTGAAATTTGTACAGCCACATCAAACACGAATCAAATGACCATTAACAACAACAGTTACAACATCAACAACACAGTTTGGTGATTTCATGGACTTGGTCTTTATCGATAAACTGCCTGATAATTTATTGTCTTATTGTATCGGCTGCGATAATCTCTATTTTTAGTGACTCTTCAGTTATTTATAAATATTGTTAATCTGTTCTTATTCAATAAATCAAACACCCTAACAACAGAAAAAGAAAACAAAATTAACAACAAACTAGTCCAAAATGAATGTATGACGCATCTAAGCCGATGAAAGTATTTCTTTTGCATTTTTAACAAAATTCAAAATTCACTTACCAGAACCTATGAAGAAAATAATCAACATTACTTTTCTTAACGTAAATTCCATCTCGAAAGGGAGTTGAAATATTTACTTGAGTGATGATAACTCGACGTGTAGTAGCTAGTCGATCCTTGCAATTCAATTGAAGAGTGATGGCTCTACTCCCGAGTGAAATGTGTTATGGTTGAATTTTAATGGAATATACGTTTTAATGGCCACATACGTATGCGTCTTATGTGAGCACGGAATGAGAGGAGGGAGGAGGAGGGGGGGAGGCAGGTTCTTGTCGGCTAAACAAAATGTACAACTATGATAATATCTAGATATTTGAAATAGGGCATATTTCAACTTCAGCCGCGGTGTCTTTGAAATTAAAAATCAATTGCAAAATTTTTAATTTGGTCGGTTCATATAATAAGTTTTTTATAACTCACTCCTGGATCCGCATGTGATTCTTTTCCCTAAGCTAGACTATCCCATTTTTTTTAAACCGTAAAAGCGTGTAATAGTATAGAATTAATGACTGCTTTGAGGGAAATAGTTGTTTTTATACGCTCACGGGAAGGTAAAATTTGTGCTATTGCCCGGGGCGGGCCGAGGGCAATAGCCCAATTGTAACCTTCCCGAGAGCGTATAAAACAACTATCTTTCGAATATTAAAGCAGTCATTAATACTTTTATATGCAGACGAAAAAGAGTCAAAATATGACACCACCTTGGCCTTTCTCTAGTTTATCTGCACGGTTGTTTTTTATGAGTGTATCTGTGAGAGTAGACTAGATCTAGATTCTAGTCTAAGTAAGATATATTTTTTTTGGTTACAATTTTGGGGGTGAGCCGGCCCCGTGGGGAATATGGAGAAAAACCTGAGCCTTCAGGATCACGAGCTATATTTGAATCTCATTTTGGTAATTAAAACATCGACCAATTTAGCATGAGTGCGCAATACATAGAGGTGTGTGCAATTTTTGCACTACTAGGCCTAGATCTAGCTCTACTAGATCTATTTTGGATATTTTTATGGAGAATTTCAAGTACCCTTTTTGGTGTTCTTGCTGTCAGCATGTCTTGCATTTGATCTCCATCAAGAAGTTGTAATCTTGGGAGAGTTTCTTCAGCCATGGTTGCCTTGTTTGGAATTCAGTACGATCGAGATTCCTGTACGGTGCGCTGTGCTAAAAATACCGACCAATTCTTCGCACACGTATGGTATCCGCGATCGCTCAAACCAGTTTTTAACATATATGAACCTATGGGTATTTCACCAAGACTGACCTATATTTTCCCGGTAACTGGAATTTTGCTGGGATTTTACCGATTTACTCTCGAACTATTACATGGGTGTGGCATTTTTCGTTTATTAACGGGAATGGTTAAAACCATGATTGCAATTTCGACCTATCAGTTGTCTGGATTTCTTAAGTGAGATATATAATTTTGATTATGATTTATATAAGGCTTCCAGTTGGTACACATTAAATTAATGTATTTGATAATTTTAGCTCAGTACCCGGCTGACTGATCAATATTGTTTTCGTATTACTCAGTCACCAGGGAACTTCAGCTATCGATATCAATATGACACGACAACAAAGCCAGATTTACCGAGGTTAGACAAATTTTGATATTTCGCTAGTCAGCCTGATTTAATCACAATAATATCATACGGCTATGTTTTCGTGTGATATATATAGAGCTCTCGCTATGACAATATTGGACTCGTCTTTGGCTCGTCCAATTTGTTCGACTCGTCGAAAATTGTCATCTCTCTAGCAAAATATTCTTTAATATTACGTCTCTTTAGTATGTTGAATAAAACTGTAGTCATCTGATTGGTCGAAATTGGAATCGTGATTTTAGCCATGCCTGCAAAGACACGAACTATTGCCCGTTGTCCCGGGTAACGAGAATTTTGCTGAGATCTCCATTGGTTTACGTGTGAAAAGATTTTGTGCGAGCACAGATACCATACAGTGTGTGTGCGGTTGCCGAATAATCGTAACAGTCAGGCTATTTTCCAGAGAACATTAACAGACTGTGACTCAGCTTTTCTGTGATATTTCAACGAATCTTTACTCAAGAAAACGATTCGATATATAAAATATATATGGACTACTCAATCGAGGCATAGCTGGCTCACGGGGACGTACATCCTGCTGCGACCCCTCATCATTAAGTTAAAAGCTGACCGTACACTGACCTTTAACAAGAATTCTTTTTTCAACATTGGTGACGGGCAGAAAAATCCAAGAATTTTCTTGTTTTGTTTCATAGAAGATTTTTTGCGGGATTTTTCGCGGGTTTTTTCGCGTCTAATTGAAAAACAGCCAATTATCTGAATGGCTATTTTTTAAATATAATTGGCCTCTGTCTGACACCGCCTTATATGACACGAATCAATCTTGAAACGAATTATGTGTACATCAACTATGAGAATCTAGGGGTTTTGTTGTATTAAATAGGTGATGCATATTTTCAGGCGTTCATTAAAGGATCGATTCGTTCTTGTCGAGGCTTTTACTGAGCCTGACGGCTTCTTACGATGTATGCATACGGCCCCAACGCCAGTGCAGATAGATCGTGTAATGAACTCATTCGCATATGCACCATTCGTATACTATTGAATAACAGAGCATATCATTTACTGCATGTTAAAAAGTTTTTCCATCATCATCATCGTGTTGTGAATTTGTTTTCTTTCACCCTGGTAAATCTGTTAATAATCGTCCAGACATTGCAAATTTCTAACTGTAAAACCCGTTACAACATATTGCATACTTCTAAACCAAGGGATTGTCGCTGGAGAAAAAGATTCAGTTACCGACTTGCCGCTAAGACAAAGTCCGAATTTCCTGACGCTATACCTGCACTTTTTCAACCATGGTATAATATATTGAAAATAATTATTGATTGCTTTTTATCAATTTGAACTTTTTTCCTCTTCTCAAAGAACAAAGAAAGACGACTGCACTTTTTTCTGTCACGGTAGGTTGATATACAGATCATATTGTTTGAAAGATAGATGGCACAAACTTAGGTGTACTTGTTCTTATTTTATAGTCACGGCAGTAAAAAGAACACCTCGAGGGTATATATGCACTTTTTCGGACGCGACCATAAAAGAAACCCATGAATTGATTATGTCTGAATAGAATAAGGTATACACATCACAATAATCAAGGAGTAGCTCACGTACCAATGTTTAATGTCGTATTCATTGGCGTACGAGAAGGAGGAGCTGAAGGCGGAAATGTTGGAAAGGGGTGGGGACTTGGGCTTGAAACCTCGGTAATTTTAAAATTACGACCCATATTAAGACAATCATTGCCTTAAATTTGGCCAACCGTCATCTCAGTTAGCAAATCTTTATACTTCGTACACATTCACATTGTCGCCACAAAGGTATTATAATTTCATTTTTTTGTTAATGTCCGTCATTTTGCTAGCTTGCAAATTTGTTAGACTGAAAAGCTGAAATACGGGCAAGAGTGGTCAGCCCTCTAGCAACATTGCGTCCCTTAATAGATGACCCCCAAGTCAGGCCGACTTCACCTAGCCATGCGCCCAACTTTGAAATAAATAAAGGTTGCATGACTTTTACATTACAAAAAAGGGAAAAGTTATTTGTAGTCCCCAAACTTGGAGTAAATTTCCCCCTCGTGGACCCAAAATGTTTGTTAGACACGAGAGGTCCGGCTCTGCATAGCAAAATCTAAAAGGTGAACAAATTATCAACGGGGATCGGGTTTTAGACCCCTTCATAAAACACCAAAGTGGTCTTTGATCAAACGTTGCTCCTCAAACTTTCTGGTTGTACAGGAAAAGCAACATTTGATTTTCTTCCACCTTATATAAAATCAAGAGTCCTTCATATTTTAATTTAAGCTCGTCGGTATTACTGAGGTATCAGACATGCCGGAATTTGATTTGATTCGATTCGATTATAATTTTATACGCCTATGCCCATGAAATTGGAATAATTATACTAACTGTTTTTCATGTAATGATTTAGATAATGATTTTTTTTCTAGATAGATAAGTTTATATCTTCTCAGAACTTCATTGATCAATCGAAAGTGTCATAGAGATAATAATAATAAAAATATTAGTCCGCTTTCATATAGCGCCTAATACATCGATGATGTCTCTAAGCGCTTTACAGATATTTTATTATCAGTTAGGCCTAAGAAATTATTATCCGTCAAGAATAATTCATATTGTCACAATAATCTCTCGAAAACAAAAAAGGTTAGGAACAAATTATTCCAATTAAAGGGTTAGGGCTATTGTAAAATACTAATCTCTGTTTTGAAAGGATAATTTCTGTTTTGCTTAGCAAGGTATGGCGTCAGAAGTGGCGGGTTTTTTTGTTAATTTGTTGGTCTGCCGAGTGGGGCGTAGTAACGTTTGCTGCCACATATTTCTCCATTTCGGGGAAGTCATCTTTCCGACAAGCCATCGATAATTTTAGTTTGCCAGACAAGACCAATGTTGTGAGTAAAAAACTGAAATGAACATGAATTACAAAACAAATTTCTAAAGAACATTCACATAATAACATGAGATACCAATAGGTAATAGGTAATTTCCGCAATGCAGTCGAATGGAAATACCAACGAGCTGCTTTCACACTCGCACTCCAATAGCCAGGGCGCGGACCGGCCACATCAGCCGCCACTATACTAGACCGGGCAAGCTATAACGCTCGTCGGCCCAGCAACGACTAATGCACACATTCCGCACCCCGACAACAACCAAAACACAATTATCCTCGGCAGGCGAATGCGATTATTCATCTCCATCTCTTTTTTTTAAATAGACAAAAAGTTAAAAAGTGTATAGTTCATACTAATTAGGAAATAAATACATTGTATTCTTCATTTCAATGTGTTGTATATTGCACATATATTCTTATTTCTTACTTCCACGAGAGAATATGAATATTAAGATACATAAAAATACAAAATTGTATTGGAGCAAACTAACTGAATAATTGTCACGGTTTTCATTCTTTAACCAGTTCAGGTGAACTCAACGTGTTGTATATTGTATATAAACATATTTAAAAATTGTGTCTTTTGTCATAACGGGTTAAAAAGTAGTGCAGTGGAGCAAATAAAAGTAACTTGGTTAATTCCAATTTACATTATTTATCCCGTTCATAGCCGATATTCGTCCAACAGATTGTTACGAAAATGGGAATAGTATTCTCCAGGCCAATATATTTGAACACTGTATTGCATAATGATACAAATTATTAATAATATCATATATTTATCTAAATAAGTTAAAACCCAGAATACAAAGATGCGATAATGTATCATCTTTGTACTTACAGTCTACTTCGTGAAAACACATCAAAATCACTCCAATAGCATGTCAACAGGTCACAATCAGCATGGTACATACAAATCTTCAATAAATATCACTAAACACTGTCCAAAAAAAGAAGGATTTCAGGAGCAACCTCTCCTCTCGGCACAGCTAATCAGCGCCCTCTACCTAAATAAAGAGGCAGTTGTATAAAGTGACAGAATACAAATAAATTATGGTAACTGTATAGACATGTATAAGTATAAAGAGAAACTTAGAGAAATTTGAGTGAAGCCAAACGGGTTGTTTTATCATGCACGAACATATAGTAGTTAACAAAGAAAATTCAAACAAGCATAGGTTCAGGGCATCATGGATTGATTATTCATTTATTATGTTGCTATGAGGAAAAAGAACATATTCATTAGGGGACTTTGATGTTTCATCTTGGGACAATTTTACTATTTAATGTCAGTGAACATACATCAATCATATACAACTCATTTGATGCAAGATCGTTTGCAAACATAGTTTAAAAATCGACAAATTATTTATGATTGTTTAATTCTGATTCTATTTCAGGTTGGACCGCCTTTTTAACGTTATCTCAACAAGCTTGATTTGTCATACATTAATCATATACAACTCATTTGATGCAAGATCGTTTGCAAACATAGTTTAAAAATTGACATATTATTTATGATTGTTTAATTCTGATTCTATTTCAGGTTGGACCGCCTTTTTAACGGTATCTCAACAAGCCTGATTTGTCATACATTAATCATATACAACTCATTTGATGCAAGATCGTTTGCAAACATAGTTTAAAAATTGACATATTATTTACGATTGTTTAATTCTGATTCTATTTCAGGTTGGACCGCCTTTTTCAACGGTATCTCAACAAGCTTGATTTGTATGATTCTATTTCAGGTTGGACCGCCTTTTTTAACGGTATCTCAACAATCTTGATTTGTCGTTCTATTATCAATGTGCTGTCGGTTTGATTAGTCAGGTATACGCTACAGCTAGGGATGTATAAAATTAAAGGTAATACAAAGTTTTGGTATGGGGTCATGAATTTTGCTCAAATGAACATATTTAAAGAATATGCGATCCTACAATATTCATTGATCGTTGTCGAGGTTGAAATCGAGTCTAAATTTATGAAATTGTAAATAATAAACTCTTTATGTTTTTAAGCTCCCTCTCAAGGTCAATTTAATTATGCCATAAAACAATGTTTCTTGACTAAAATCGACCGATTAGCTATTTCGGTTGGAAATATATCACAACTACATATTCTGAGATTGTCATGGTCGCTGCTACCATTGTACGGCCGTAGGCCCTATTTTCATTCAATCAAAATTTACCGGGAGCACCGGTAAATGTTTATATTCAACTTTTCTAGAAAACAGAAGTGTTTTAGGGGCTAACATTTTTAGTGCTTATAATGCATCAACAGGGGTATCCAAATTTATCAAAATTGTAAAGAATCACCATCCACCCAATGTTCAAAATTTCCCGAAACTTTGTATTACCTTCAACATTGCCCTTGANAAATAAAAAAAAAAAAGAAAAGAAGAAGAGACAAACAAACAATCATATCTTTGTCAGATGTTTCTTACTTTAGGCCTCAAATATGAAATAGACTACGGTTTCATTTTCTCCAAGTAATGTAACAAAGCTTGAGATACAAAACCACTTCTGCCCTTTGTACTTTGTTAATGACGTCATCTACGTCACTTAGTCCCAAGGCTAGACCAGACAGAGTCGTTGTCTATTAACCTTCGACTCTGTCCCTTTAACGTGTTGTAGTACCAATCGAGGTCATGTGATCTCAGACAAGAAAGACAAAGCGGTACGTTGAACGGATGTGCAAGCACATTAATTTGTAAATGGTGATACAACGAATATATTTGGATAATACTAAAAAAACAGTTCTATATTTACATGCATAATGATTGTACGAAAATGTAAACCCCCACTTAATTACTACAAGTTGTAAACAAAAACGAAAGTATATATTACACGGGAAGAGGTTTAAAATTTGATACTAAATGCTTTAAAAAAGAGGAACCTAGAGGAGAGTTATCCCTTTTGCATGTTCATGACCCACGTAATATTAATAATGATAATACTCAGTTTTTTTTTCAAACTTTTTTCCAAACTTGGAGATTATTACTATGCACATGTACGGTGGTCACAGTGTCAGAGTCAGTTAGCTTTTCGCCTCACAGATACAAGTTATACAGCGTGTACCAAAATAGAACTGTGACAATTGTTCAGATGAAAGAAAATGGTGCTATGTCTTCAATTCTAGATGTACATTTAAAGATAATCTGAAAGTTTGAGTGAAAACAGCCCGTCCCTCGGATGGATCGTTAAATGGAGGCCCCGTGAAGAAGAGAGTCATCACCTTTGCACGATAAGACCCCAATGCACTATTCGTATAAGAGTAGGTGGAAACCCCAGTGTAGTGGTCCACACCCCCAATCAGTTATACCGGGAGGAGAGACCCGAGGGTTACAGTGATTCAGTTCGCTTGTCGCCTCCCAGGCACAGGTGACGCCAAATACTTAATAATAATTACATGTATAATGATAATAATTAAATATAAATTGAAGAAAGAAAAACTGATCTGATCGATTCCTGAATTCTCCCAACTATATCATTATAATTTTAAACAATTTTAGGTGAATCTCAAACGTCACAAAACAATGAATTAGCTCTATACTATACCATTCCAAATATTTAAGTGTTGAAAGATTTTTCAATGTCCTATTTTCATGGAAAAACGGTTGTGAAAATTCAAAAATTGACATTGACGCCTTCAAGGAAAACCATAAATATTTTTGTGGTTTGAAATTGTTTTTTCTTTACAATTTGTTGCATGTAGAGGGTAAAGGGAATATAATGAGTAACATTTTATACAAACATTACTCATTTTTTTACACCAACCTTCAATAATGTTACCGGTTCACTTTAATAACAATTATCAAGATTAGTTACAACGAGTCAAATCATAAAACTAAATGTCTACATTTTCTATAATCAATAACGATAATATTCAATATTTAATTTTAATATAGCGCTTAATACAAATGTCTCTAGGCGCCTTTTCAAATATTCTATTACCCCGGTCAATCAAATTATAATAACGAAAGAAAGACAGATATTAGCGTTATATTTTAGTCACTTTACTCATTTCCTTATGATCTCATCTAATACCATTTCAAGCGTGCATGTATGTCGTGTTTATATCTAATTAGCATTTAAGGGGGTTTCAACCATTGTTTGTTTAGCTCGTTTAAGAGTGGGCCTACTGCGCCTGTACTGTGTATGTAATATCGTTAGAGAGAAAGGATCTTTGAAACGACTTAATTTGCCTCCAAATAGTCCTTTTAACCTGGCATTCTACCATACATGAAACATCCACAACATTCCTCACAATGAAATCATCTTTTGTGTGTTTTAGCGGGAAGGGAGGGATAGAGGGATGGAGGGAAAGAGAGAGAGAGAGAGAGAGAGAAGGAGTGGGAGAGATAGAGGGAGAGAGAAGAGATGGGAAGAGAAGGGGAGAAGGGTAGGGGATGGGAGATAGAGAGAGAGAGAGAGATAGAGAATGAGGGTGGGGATAAGAAAGTACAAAATGTGATTTATTTGGTAGTCTGAAATTTTGGTCGTAATATGTCGTTACAGAGTAATGCGTATATATGTACTAGTTCTGCAACTTGGTTGTCTCTAATTTTTTGTCGTTTCATCAATGACTGTGGAAGGCATCAACAGAGCAACGATGTGCCTTTAGTTCAACTGAAAACATTTCAGATATATTAAAAAATACAGCAAAAACAAAACGAAAAAAAAACACACACAAAAAACATGACATTAATCACAAAGAAACACAAATCAAATAAAATAAACAAACAACCCCCCAATAAAAAGGTTGATTATAATATCTTTTATATTGTTTTCACCGTCTGATAAATTAAACGAAAATTTGGGACAACTACAACAAACATAATCCCATATAGGCTATAGATTATATTACAATTCGCTTGATCAAAACGTTTCACAAAGTGATGCGTAGTTATTTTGTTGTCGTGCACCAAAAAAATACCAAATACATGTTTTCCTCCCGGTAAATCTGACACACATCCACGTCCAAGGTCCACCTGCCCAACACCCATCCACAACTATTTGAAACACACAAGCCTTACACACCCACACCCCTCACACACACGCACACATGCGCACACACTTTTATAGTACATACACATAATTTTTAATTTTTTTTTTAAAACAAAGAAAGGTTTTTTTTAAAAACAATGTACGAAGCACAAAGGCAAAGAGTGGCTCAGTTACATGGACAAACTTTTACATTTTCCACATATTTTTATATCACATGATTGAACCATGATTGTACCATGATACGGAGTAATATAGGAGCACGTGGATGTACAGGATAAAACGTGGAAATGTTATGATATTTTTTTTCCTTCAAAACAATGGTGTAGAATCGTTATTCTCTTTGATCATGCTGTTCCTAGAGAAATCTGCATAGATAGTATCGGTTATATACCTCACTTAAGAAATCTAGCCATCTGTTTGGTCGAATTTGCAGCCGTGATTTCGCCATTACCGTAAAGAAACGAAAAAATGCCACAACCATATAATAGTCCAGGAGTAAAATCCCGGCAATAATTCCAGTTACCGGGAAAATAATAAAATCTTGCTGCGATACCCATTGGTTTATGTGTTAACATGTTCTTTGAGCGAGCGCGTACACCATACAGTGCTTTTTGTCTGCGATTCCCAACTGATCGAAAATTTCAGTCATTCTTCTGGCGGTGATAAACAGACAGTTTATCATATTTTCCTCGATGTTTTAATTAATTGTTACTTGATATATGGATAAATTAAGAATTTTTGGTATATTTTTGTTTGAATTCGGCATATAAAAGGGATATCGACTGCTTTAATACTCAAGGAATGGATGTTTCTATCCCGCCCCCCCCCCACTCAGTGTTATTTAGGGTACGCATATGCTCGTTCCCTCTTTTTGAAAACACCCCCTATCTGAGGACTGCCAAAATTTTCGAA
>BEXV01003634.1:0-10038 GCA_003118195.1 Hemicentrotus pulcherrimus | reverse complement strand
CCCCCCCCCCCCCTACTCCTCAAATATCATTGCTGAGTCTTGAGGTCATTATTTGATACATTTCATTTTTCTTTGAAAATATATAAAATACATGTATGTACCGGAACTGATTGTTTGTTTTATTCAAACAGAATTAGTCATCAATTATCACGCAGTCCCTTTATGTAGTGATCCCATCTACAATTACATTGCAGATTAGTTGACTAATATAACAATCTTACATGGGTGGTGTTCTGTTCCGATGCCCTCCAGCCATTGATAACGTGTGCTAGACTATCACTTGCTATTAGACAGACCTGAAGGAGAGGAGAACAATATGAAATATATAAAAGAGAGTCCATCATGGTGTTGTACATGTGAAAGTTAACAAAGGTAATATAGTGGATAGCAACACACTGCTTCATGTTTCTAAACTTCTCCAAAAAAAGATGAAAACTCAAATTCAATCAATTGTAGCTCTCTAATCATGGCATCATCACCCAGGGAGGTGTGCGCATATTGGTGGCCTCTCTATTTGGCTCTTATTCATAGTTATTTTCTTCATGTCTATTGTTGGAGATTGTGTATTTGTTTTATACTTTCTGATTTGTTATCACTCACTGACTGTGCAGATTTTAAACTTTATCAAAGTACAATCTACATGTAGTTGCAGTTCGGTAATTTTGAATTTGGATATTAACTTTAGTTGATCTACACTAATATGTAGCTTATAGCAATGACACAGCTTCACACTTGACTAGACTTCATTCAAGTATATACTGGACCCTATTGACCAATTTTTATTGTTTGCTACTTGATGTATTTAGAGAGGCCAATGCAATGCAATGCAAGCTATCTCCTTATACTATTTCTTTGTATTAGATCAGATAATGTATGTAAAAATTCAAACAAATTGGTAGTACTTTGAGATTGCCTCATAATTCACATTGGAATAAACTACTACAGGTCTGACATGCTTGTTACATTGTAGTTTGCCAATTTATCCACAATTCTAGGATGTTGCCCTGCACGGATTTAGGAAGTACATTGCTACATTGCTACCTAGGCCGTAAATAGCTGATTAAGATGCTTCTGATTGGACAGTCCTTTCATGATGCTCCAAAATGTTACCCAACATAGAGATATTATAGGATATTATAGGATAGGAACTATTTGGAGCTCAATGATTTAACCTATGAACCACGCTCACACACATTAACATTCATGTGTCACAACTCTTTCTCTCAACATGCTATGGGCCAGGCTTAATCATACTAACATTTCGGCTTTGAGGAAAGATATCAAAGACCACTCTGCAATATTCCATGATGCCTTCAATACAACAGGTCCATAGAGACTTGGAGAGAGGAGCCAATGGGATGAGACCTGGATATTACGCAGAGGAAAAAAAAAGGAAAATGATGAAAAGAAATGGTTAAATTCAGTAAGTTTAAATTGTTTGTTACAGTGATACAAGTTCAAGTTCATTTTATTCATCTTTTACATAAAAAAGAAATTGGTAATAGTACATGTACATTAATCAACATATTTTAACTTGATTACATCATAAAATGAATGGTTTTTGGACCCCTTTCGAAGCTAAGCTTGTGAGCGGGGCCCTATAGTCAACTAAATACATACATTAACAGTATGGCAAGGTGAATATAAAAAGAATGTAACATATAATCATACAAAATGACATGGTCTTTGTTATGGTTCTCACATCAACAAAGCATGGTGCCAAACAGTGGCATAGTATAAGTCAAGCCATTGATGGGGTAGGCTACTGAGATCAAGGAAGGGGGGGGGGGGTATTTTATTTTCAGAGTATGACCAGCCCCCTGGCCAATGATTATGAGAGAGGCCAGAGTAGAGGGGAACCTTTTTCTCAACCTTTGACCTGTCTCTTGCTTCTTTTTATCTTCTTCCATTTTCCCCTATTTTTAAAATTTCTTTTCCTTCTGTTTTGATGTCTTTTCAAAATTCAATTGGGGGAAGAAGCAGGGGTAGATGCATGCGATGGCATAGCTACAGGGGGAGGGGGGGGCACATGCTCTCCCAAAAAGAATGGCAAAACTAAATTGAAATGTGTGATGATATATTAGGAGAATAGTGCTAAAAAATGCTCTTCAAAGATTTGAATCAGAGTTATCTACATGTAGGACAATTACCTACTAGACAATCACCCTCTGGCCAATTTCTAGCTGGACAATTACCCCCTGGAAAATTGATAAAAATAATTATTGCAAATATGTTTCTATACCCCTGTATGAAACAAATCTATTCCATCATAAAATAACTATTATAATAATGAGAGTTTATGTCATTTTCTGTCCTGGTGAATCAGAGATCGCTCAGAGCAGGTCAGGTCAGGGCAAGGTCAGAGTTTGAGTTGTGTAGTTCAAGTGAGGATACACATTTCCATGTACATGCTCCCAAAATTAAAGTGACCACTCCGTGGGAATGCAGTTGAGAGGCAGATGAGAGCTAGTGAGAAAAAATCACCCTAGAATGCTTTACAATTTGTGGTTTAGAGAATCATGAGACACCAGTATTGTTTATTCTGCAAAATTCCATCTTGTTATACTTACAACAAGTGTGAAAGATATGATACATGTAGCCTTTAGAATAAATAACACTATTAGGCCTACCTGGTGTCCTGGATTTGCTGACGACATCAAATTCAAATGGCTGGTTGCAGGATTCAGCAAAGGAGGATGAATGGTCAATCACAAAGACTGTCTTCATGCTATGTGGAAACGCCATGATGCGTGATGGCCAAGACAGCTTCTGTGTGCTTTACCTGAAAGAGAGAAACATTTAACCGCATGAGAGGAACACTCCATTAGAAAATTTGCTCATCAAATTCACACTCTGCCTATAGCACCTAATACCTTTCTAATCCCTGTCCAAAAGACCCAGTCTTTAATAGTCAGTGTTAATTGGCTTTATTGTGTGGTCGGGTTAACAAAATCAACAACAATGGAGGGGGTCTAGGCTTGGTCTCTAATCTGCTATAATCCCCTCAATATACCCTCTACCAAGAGTGTGAATTTGATGAACTAACACCCTACTAAACTGTAGCTACTAGGGTAGAGCTCTAATGGGCTGTTCTCGGTGACCTGTTACTTGCTTGCATAAAGTGTTTCCAAAAGAGTTTAAATGCATACAAATGCTTTTCTCTCTTCCTTCGATCCCCTTCACCCCCTTCTCCATCTTCCTTGCATCTTCTTCTCCTTCTTTGCCCCATCCGTTGCAAATCAGGCAGTTCGTGAAGGAGCAGGGGTTAGGAGAGGAGAGGAATCGGAGGGCGAGGTAGGAAGGGAGATGGGGGAGGGAGACTAGCAACCTTTTCACACACAGCTAAAATTCATCGTATCTAGAGATGATTAGGATAAACATGTTTAACTTTTAAACATCTTTATAGAAAATTTTCTGTGTGAACGAAGTCGCGATTCATATAGGTCTACATGTATGTACGCCCCTAGATCTAAAAGCAGGCTGCAGATACGAAGTTCGTATCTAGAGAGCTTGATATTTTGTGTGTGAACGGTTTTTCGTGTTTAAACGTGTTTAAAGAGGGTAGAGCGAGCGCTCTTTTTGATATGACCTGACCTTCAATGCGCAATGGCACTATATTGCGCATTTTACGAGCAGTAGTTAATGACGAAACGATTAACGATCGCAACAAAATTTCTGTGTGAATGATGTCGTACGTAGGTGATTAAGCCCATTAAACTAATCACGTTTATAAAATGTTAGCTGTGTGTGAAAAAGCTGATAGTTTCTTGGGCAGTGTACACAGGGGGGGGGGGGGTGAACTTCTGTATTTTCATCTCAAGTTCTAGACCAAAAGCTTCAGTCTCTATATCGTCGGTTGTTCCACTGAGACTACGTCTGGCTTCATTAGACCTCCGGATACAGAGACTGAATGATTGCCTATGCCATCGTACGTTAAAGATAAAGTCTACGGGTAAACGATAAGACGATACTGCCCTGACACTAAGTTAAATCCTTTTTTTGTTCGAATTGCATGCACCAGCATATAAAATTGGCAGCCAGAATGGCAACACACATTATAGAATGAAGAAAATATGTACATGTACCTTGGACCTCTGCATATGCAATGTTCTTCAAAAAAGTGTTTTTATCTCTTCCACTTGACTGTCTTCAGACGTCGACCATCTTGAAACAAAGTAATGAATATTCATGCGAAAGTTTTTTAGTCTCCACCCCATTGACCTCATTCATAGACGTGCGCGTACGTGAACGTACATGTACATCTCGCATCGGGATATTTACGTTTGAGTTCTCTGGTTCTGCTTCACGTGCGCGCGCTATCCTCGACAAGACGCACAGAGGAGCTAGCTGAGGTGAGGTCAACCATCCTCATTATCGTATTTGAATATTCATTACCCACCATTTTGATATCTGTCGGTCAGAGTGCTTGACGTTGGTCATCGAGAAGCAGCCAAAAGCTTGGTAAGTCCTTTTTTTTCGTGGGGAAGGGGGGGGGGGGTACAAAGGGAACTTTTAGGGACTGACAATTGCCTAGAATTTTACTGCAATTGAAGATAATGATGCATCTCTCCCAAACTTCATCATAGTCTATTTGTGGGAGTGGCCTATAACGGCTGAAATCTAGCCGTTTATCTTCAACACATAGCGGCTATGAGGGTCCTACCGTCTGTGTATAGGGAATATCGACAAATGTCAGTTTTATTAAAGAATGACCCATATGCCATAGACCTAGTACCAGACGGTTATTTCTGTCTAGACTACTCAAGTTCAAGCTACGACTTCATTGCTAGACCCTAGTTATTATTAATGTTGTTGCTATTTTAATGTAATGTTTGTAATTATTATTTTATTAAAATCAACATGATGATATCTTCATTTCCATTTCGATTATGTTAAATTTGGTTCAATGAATGAAAAATAAAAAAACTTTCAAGAAAAAAAACAACAACACATCAATGTCAGTGTTTGGGACCACACATTACTAACTGCCGACAATTTCCATTGACTTTGTACAGTGCGGATTAGACTCGAGTCGACTGAGCTGAGCTCCGTATTAACAATTAAATTTCATTTGTTTGAGCTATGAAAATAAAAGTGATAAACGTGCAAAAGTATCATACCAGTGATGTGATGCTTATTCCAGGGATCCAATTTCAAGCTTACCAGTAAAACAGCTGAACTTTCAGGCCTGGAGTAGAGAGCGCGGATCGAGGACAGCAGCGGGACGGACTGGGCACATGTCGACTATGGCCAGGCTGCATGCAGCGCTCGGGGCACGTTGGGGCAGGGCGCTTGTTGACGTAGGCCTACCTACTCTTGTGAGTCCGGCCACTTGAATGAAACCGGTAGGCCTAACTTGAAAAAGTTTATATGTGGTATTTTAGAATTCTTTTAAGATTTAGAGTATGTTAAAAATATTATCAAAGACAAATAGGTCTATATATATTCGGTTGCGTGAATTGATGCATTTTTTTTCTAATACTCGGGCAAAATTGCAAAAGGGACGGTTTTGAGCGCTTATAAGGGGATTCACTAGGTACAGACAGGAATAGGATATCACACAGGAATTGAGTTAAAACCTTTTTAATAAGGCGACAACGGCCTGAAAACAACAATCCGAATCTCACAGACAACAGTCCATTTTTTAGTCACTCGATCCCGATCCCGATCTTATCGGTATCCGTATTGGTTACACGATATCAATCCCTATACGCTTGTTCAGAAACGTCATTATCCAAAATTTGACCAGTAACTGCGGCTTTGAGATACCCTACTAAAAGTTCTAAAAAATACCCAAAATGAAGTAAATATTCATTGAATATCCAAATAAAGATCATGAGTTAAAAGTTTTTATGTTTATTACCTGTTTCGTGTCAGGTTTCTTGTTATTTTTGGAGTATTTTTCAGTGGTGAGGCACCATATCAGTTCTAGGGCGCTGGTCAGAGAATGAGGATCGTCCTCCATAAACAAGGACAAAATGCGTCCTCAAAAATAAGGGTTGTCTGCATTTTTCGAGGAAGTTTTTTTTCATCGGCGCTCTGGGGGTTTCATGTTACAGAACGGCCCTCTGGCGATGCCAAAAATGGATTTTCCAGGGGAAAATAACCCTAGTTCACCGTCTACTTATGGGTTGTCCGTCTTTCCAAGGATTTATTGCTCATAATGTGAAGGTCTCTGTACAAAGTCAATGTTAAATGCATCAAGAAAATCATTGCAGAATTCATTTTTTTGCATCGCCAATGCTCCGATCAAAAATATGAAACGTCTGCGAAAATGCTGATGGTCCTTATTTTTGAGGACGTATCGGTTTGTGTTTATGAAGACGATCCTTATTCTCGGACCAGCGCCCGGCCTACTGCATATCGAATGCCTTCATGAAGTCCAAATGTATGGCATGGGCAAGCATCTACTGTGCCTTACAAGGGGTGGTATCTTTCATGATACTTTATTTCACTGAATAAATTTCGAACTAATTATGATCATATTTGTTTCCTTTCAGGTACGACACAAATCTGATGCCAGCGGAGAAGAGTGAAACTGATATTGCAAAATGTCAAGAAGACAATTGTCAACATTTTACTGATTGAAGTGAAATCTACTACATGGCTATGTCTAATCCTAAAATGGAGGTCCTATTATCCAACGTGTATTGGCTTATGCTACTCTATGGTCTGCAAGGTGTGCCGTACGGGTTTCAGGTAAGACAACGTCTGCTCAAAGACAGAAGGTAACTTGTTTAAGTGAGAATTAATTAATGCTCTACTCATTCTAAACCATGTAAACAGATAATTGAAAATGGAATTTGAAATTGTTATTTACTGTACTATCCATTTAAAAATTTGTATTTCACTAGTAACGGTTTACAGATAAATTTACAAAAAGAAGTAATCATTATCTCCATAGACAATTACAGGAATGGTAAAATAGAGTCATAACTGGTTTGGGTAGATTACACAAAATCAGTTTTGTATGATGAGGATGCTGTTAGAGCAGGAGAGCGGAGAAGAAATTACAGAAGAGGACCAAAGACGGGCATAGGACTAGGAGATGGGTAGAACAGTGAAGAAAAGATAGAAAGAGAAAGTGAGCCAAGAGTTACAGGAAGTATACAATGTAGTTTAGCTGTGTATACATACATGTACATGTACCTGACCCAGTGACATAGTGAGGATAATTTTAATTTCAATTAATGGGGAATGTTATCATAGATGATAATTAATAGTAATTAAAGGGGAAAAAATGTCTTGTAATTAGTACATGTACGTGAACAATCAGTTTGATACTTGTCAATGTTTCTAAGGTGAGAGGAAAGCAATGGTCAAACAAAAGGACAGCATGTTCATAAATCACATAAATACCACAAATATTTGGAATTCAAATTCTGAGGTATGCAAGGCTCATGTGCAGTAGCATGTTTCAATAGTATTATTTTATTAGTTCATGTGCGCACCCAGTACGACTTATTTTACTCCACCAGGGGGGTGTTTCACAAAGATTCCAAGTCGAACTTAACTCTAAGTTGGACTTAAATTTTATGGAGAGCTATTTGTAGCCTTAAAATTAAATATATTCAAAAGCAAAAATTCAAGAATTTTAGACTTTTTATAAATTCCACATCAAAAACATGAAATCTTGATAATTGAAAATATGAATGATTTGAATCAACATGCTATGCCTTTCTACAAAATATTTTCATAGAGGCTAACAGCTTTCCATAAGTCCAACTTACAGTCAGGAAAATTTTCCGCGTATACACGGATTTCCGCTTTTTCCTCCGATCCTAGATTTTTTTATTTTTTTTTTAATTTAAATTCTTTTTTTTTTTTTTAATTTTTTAATTTATTTTTTTCTCATGAAAGTGATCTGCACATAGTACACATTAAACACATTTGATGGTATTGATAAAAATTTGTATTCAGAGCCTGTTTTGGGGTATGACATATGTTATATAGAATCATTTTAATCCAGATTCTCATTGAATATGAGGTTAAATATCTCACAACAAAATGCCCTAGATTGTACAATTGTGAACCCCAAATTTGAAAAATTTCCCAACCGTGGAAGGGGGGGGGGGATACCCCCCTCCCACACCCTCCCCCGCTCTGTCGCTTCATCCCTCGCTTTGGTTCGCGAAAGCTTTTCAGTGTTTTTTATGAACAGCACTTTTCATGCCTGAACTTAGAGATAAGTTCAACTTAGGATCTTTGTGAAACACCCCCAGGAGTGGTAGAAGTAAGAACCTTTTTATTTTCATGCTCAGATTATTAACCCTTTGCCTACAGGACCAAGGTGGTTCCAGTGTAAAGCCCTGTAGTAGACAAGGATATTTTTTAATCTTTTAGATTCCATCATGCTTTACTGGTAGTTTAAATTTGCTCATTTACAATTATACATGTAAGTATCCCCAATCATGATCAAAACAATCATGAACCTGAAAAGTCCATGGGGTACATTAGTTTGTTATATTTCTGGCTGTTCCAATGATCAAATCAAACTTATTGTTGTACATGCAGGTGGCATTCCTACCAATCCTCATGCATACTGCTGGTGCTTCACTGACAAAGGTATCTCTATTAAGAGCACTCAGTCTTCCATGGATGCTGAAACTCATGTGGGTCCCGGTGGTGACCAGCTCTTCATCCATCAAACGACCTTTGACCTTTAGCCTCTCAGGCCTCTCTGTCGTCTTTGCTGCATCATCAATGATATCGGTTCAGTCTGCATGGACATTAAGCATCATTCTCTTGACTATGAACATCCTTGTATCTGTGCAGGACATCGCTGTGGACACCTTTGCCATTCAGAACCTAACAGAGACAGAAATGGGGATGGGAAACGCGATCCAGGTCGTGGCGTACAAATTGGGGGCAATGTTCGGAGGTGGCATGCTGACATGGGCAAGTCAGTTCTATCCATGGAGTGTGCTAATGATATGTGTAGCTACTGTGTACGTTATAACTGTAATTGTGATTTATTTGGGACTACCAACTAAGAAATCTGACCTCGATGCTGATAATGAAGAACTTGATGAGAAAAATATTTCTATAACTCCTGATTTTCTCAGCAGTGATCCCAAAAATCTGTTTAACCATAAACAAGATAAAGATTGCCTTTCTAAACTTGATGCTGAGCAAGATCATACATTCACCTACAAAATTGAAAGGAACAGTATACACCAGGTAGTTTGTCCTTCACATGGATATAATCTTCGAAGCTCATCTTTAAATCTAAGAAAATATCCTTCACCATCAGACTTGTCAAGCGATGACCATTTTAGAACTGCAATAAAGCATAGACTGGAATGCGTTTGTGACCAACCATTAGCAAGACACGCAGCAGCTTGGGAATGTGGGAAAGCAGAACACTCTGAATCTCACATGCAGGATGCCCACCAAGGAAGTTTGTATGAAGACTTGGCCTCTGTGCTGAGAGGTCCAGGCATGCCATGGCTGTTGCTCTACCTTCTAATCTACAAACTAGGTAAAGTGAAAATAAATACAATATTGTCAGATGAGAATATGTCGATGTAGCCATTGAATTAAGATTGAAATACCTGTTTTGTATAATGTTCAAAAATCAAAATGACGATTAGCATACAGAAGATGCCAATGTTCATTGCATTCTGTGAGATTATGCTTAAAAAACTGTATGAACGAGCACAACAAAGCTTCCAAATGTCTCCAGAATTTTATTTTTAAAATTTAGTTTGATTTTTTGCTTCTTCTTTTAGTTTTTAGTTTATGTCTTATACTAAAAATGGAGATTTTCAGCTTTAAAATGATATACTGTAGTACTTATCACAATTGGATTTCTCTGATTCCCAATTAAAACAGAGAACATACATTGTACATGTATCCACTCCCATACTGTTTTTTAACCCATCTTCTCGCATTCTTTCAATCTTTCCCTTATCTCATACTCTGTTGTTGTTACTGTTTTATACATGTACATCTTCCTTTTACCTCTACCCCCCCCTCCCTCTCTCTCTTTCTCTTCTGCATCCCGTTTTACCATACCTATCATTTGTCGCTGTAATT
>BEXV01003633.1:18206-29256 GCA_003118195.1 Hemicentrotus pulcherrimus | reverse complement strand
TCTCCTTCAATTATCCTTTAGTCATCCGTTTGAATCTCTTCTCTTGTTTCTCTTCTTTTCTTTGATCATATTCTAGATTATTTATTGTGAATTGCCATTTATATGTATATGTTATGCTTTTGTATACCTTTTGTAAATTCAATTTGTTTCAGCCTGTGGCTGCCATTTAATCAATAAACCATATCAAATCAAAAAAAAAAAAATCAAATTGTATTATTACCAATGCTTCTTCTCTCCCCTTTCCTTCTCTTCTCTTCTCTGCAAGTCACACTATTTTTTATTCACATTTCTATTGTTGTATCTAAGTTGAGGGCTGCGGGCCGGGCACATCAAGCTACTTTTCTTATTTCTGTAGCCCTCCTGTATCTGTATGTGCATTCAATATATTTGTTTAATTTTGTTTATTATACACTTAAAATATTGTATCAAACCATATTATGTTCATGAAAAGGCAAAAACCAATAAATCAAATCAAATCAAATATATGAACTGGTCATTTTTAAAAGAATTTACACCTTGTTTATGTCATTGTCGGTTTGTATCCCTTTGAAAAGACAGTGGAAGGTGGAATAACAGTCCGTTAGTTTCACAAGGTTAGTTTCAATAAGTTAGTTTCAATAGATGCATGCAACACTTATTGCTATTATCGTAAAGTAAATATCAGGTTGGCAAAGTGAAACCAGCTTTTTTCGCAGCATTAGTTGCGTTTCCGGCCAATTCAGAAATGAATGTTTTTGTTATTTAAATTGCATGTTAGTTAATCAAGAACACACGTGGATAGTAAGTTATTTATTTTTTTACTGATTTCAAAGAATGTCGCAAAATGATCTAGGCTCTGGCAAACTCCAAAGTTAGTTTGCAAGATTCAATAAGAGCAGGAACGGGTGAATACATACATTACATGTACAGTACATCTTCACATTTGAGATTTTGTTAAAGTGGCTCTCCACACAAATGCATGGCAAGTAAAGCTTTGTAATACCAATATTTCATAAATCACTGATCCCTTAAAAAGAAAATCAGCTGAAAATGGTTGAAAAATATATGGAAAGATATTTTCATGGAAATTTTGAATATGGTAAGAGGACTTGAAGATTTACATTAAGAATGCCCCCCACCCCCAAATTCTGTTTGAACAAAGAAAAATTGATGTCACAAGACGACAATTGCGATGTAGCATGGTACTCTGTTGTCATAGACATACAGGCTGAATGCAACCCTTCACGTTGACAAAGAGATTTTTATTTTTTTTATTTTTTCCTTCTCAATATTTGCAGACATTTGTTTAAGTTTATATGATGAAGGATCCACACTCATATTCATCTGATTCCAACAGTGAGCGTGAATTCAACAAAGGATCTGGATCGGAGTCCGAATCGAGTTCTGAATTGACAGATCCTTAAGATGGAGCTAGCTGCGACCGGCATGGCAGGGGGGAACAGCAAGCAGCTTTTTGACATCATGACCCGATGAGCTCACGCTCCACTATAAATAACTTTTTTACCCGTATGGGGCGCCGTGTCCAAGTAGAGCCAAATCGATTATCCAGACAGTTGACTTAAAATTGTAATTGACATGTTTGAAGAAGTTTACATGCACTACTTCAAAGTGGAATAAAACATAACTCATATGTTCTACACAATAAAAGCCCAAGTAGGCCTAACTCCAGGAAGCTCCGACACCGACGCCAAAGGGAGCTTCAGAGGCTCGCAGGCCACTCAATATTATAATTTGAAGAAATCTTCGATGGAAATAGGGGGTTGATTCTTTGTCCTACCCCGACGATTCTTCCATGTTGTATCGTCGATTCAACATGGCGAAGAGAAAGTATGCATGCGCAGTAGCGGCGCAGCAAATATGAATGTGTGCATACTTTCTCTTCACCATGTTGAATCGACGATACAACATAGAAGAATCGTCGGGGTAGGATGAAGAATCACCCCCTTTTTCCCATAGAAGACTTCTTCCAATTATAATTTCAAGAGGCCTGCGAGATGCCCAGAGGAGTCGAACAACCTAGTAGTAGTAAGTCAAAATTGTAATTTTACTCCCTTTGCATATTTTGAGATGATGTCGCCCAACCCGCTGTTTGAATCGTTTTCCTATGCAGCCTCTGAAGCCCCGATGCCTTTTGCGACAGCGTCGGAGCCTACTGGAGTTAATGCAGGCCTAGCTAGGAAAATTATTGTGTAAGAATCATGTTAATTGTTACTTACTGTTTGTTAATGTATTGCTAGACCTACACCTAGATCTAGTGACAGCTAGCTAACTCTAGATCTAGATTTAGATGATTCTAGATCTAGACTCTAGATCTTGATCTAAAAAGGCAAAAAGGAATGGCTTTTCTTAATATTTTAGTTTAGTTAACCACTTCTCCCCCCCGCAACACTTAAACTAGACCTACTTTGTATAGATAAAGACCTAGATCTAGAGGTCTACATGTACTGATATTATTGGCAGCACCCAAAACCAATATTTTGCACTCACAGCAACTGTTAGTCTATACGTCAATCCCAGGCCGGTAGAGGCCCACGAAAATGTAGTCAAGTTCCGCTAACAATTGCTAAGCCGGTGATGGCAACCGGCTGTGTTCGGCATTTTAAACCCCCAGGTTTAAACCATTATCTTGTTCATCTGCTGCAAGTTAATCTCAGCAACATACTGTAAATTCTACATTCAAGGAAATTTACTTGCAATTAATTCATCTATCAGTCATATAATATAAATGTTAAACTTATAAATGTTAAACTTACAAGTTTCAGTGATTTGGAAACATCACAACCTCACGGCACACGACAGGCAGGCACATTACAACTCGATGATCATCTCTTGGATTTCGATCTCACAATGACGTCATTCATGAAATTATATGACATCATCTAACTAGCTCAGCTCGCAGCAAATTAATTTGAAAACGAGTCGATCTACTTATGATTAAAAAATGTAAACATAAAGCAGGAGAAGGGGAAGAAGAAGACGAAGAAGATAAGAAGAAGAATGAGAAGGAGGAGAAGAAAAGGATTTAGAGAGTTACAGAGGAAGAGAGAGAGAGAGAGAGAGAGAGAGAGAAATAGGAGGGGATTGGAGGGATCCTGATTTGTTTTTCTTTCAATGTTGCTTAAGTTTGTAAATTTATCATTCTCGCCGTGAGCTAGAAAAATACATTACTGAAACATTAATCATAATTCTAAAACGGGGTTTCAGAAAGGAGGAAGCCATGCATACCAGATCCTGTGCTTGGCCCGCTGAATACGCCTCTTGAGTTGACTTCGTTCGTAGTATTTGTATACATGTAGGTCTATTGTCAAAGCATAGATGGTGCGAGGACCGGTCACAGTCGATTGGTTCTCTGATCGTTGTCTGCACTGAAATAACTTGCGTCCAATCTCAAGATTAGCCTCACTGATAACTTTCGTCCAATCACAAAGATTGACCTCAAATAACTTTCGTCCAATCACAAAGATTGACCTCAAATAACTTTCGTCCAATCACAAATTGTCAACAACGGAACTTCGTGCTCACCACAGACAGGAGCAGAGTTCTGCGGTGCGACATCTACGACCGTCCTTCCGCCCGACGGTGCTTCTCTCTCTCTCTCTCTCTCTCTCTTTATACCTCACTCTCTCTTAGTTTCTGCCTCCCCTCTACCATCTTTTTCTCCCCTCTCGCTCTGCTCTCTTTCTCTTTAAATTTCTCTCTCTCACATACATTCGTTCAACAATGTTAAATCTGAGATGTATGGTCCTACATGTTATCAGTCAGTCTGTGATATGGTTTAATATTGAAGCCCTTCAAAAATTGCGCTTCAAAATAATCATGAAGTCCCTCCAAAAAGTTCAAATCTTTGAGTGACGGGTTTTACCATACTCATCCCCCCCCCTCCCATAGACTGCAGGTTTTGACCAAAACCGTTAGGAACACGCAAAATGAAATTTCAATGTCAATGTTCAATCATAAATATCTTGATAATCAGATAATGGGACACGTCCCCCTCATTTTTTTTTTTGTTTTTTGTTGTTGTTGAAAAAATGCAAAATGCAAACCAAAACATGTAAATACTAGTTGACTAAAGACCAGGGGCGGAACCAGCCGGCGGCGAGGGCGGGGGCCCAAGAGGGGGCCTAATTTGTGAGAAAATATTTAGCGGCGACTAAGCCCGCCGGCTAAATAGGGGGGAGGGGATAGTGAGCACTATTTTTTCTTTTTTTTACTAAAGGTAAAATCAACGTTACCATCTTTTTAAAACCTAATTTTGGGGCCAGGGGAGAGGGCCCGGACCCGCCTTGGATCCGCCCCTGATAAAGACTGCAACACAATTTTAAGCTCTGGAGGGTCGAAGCGTGCAGCGTTTAGACCGATAAAAATGCAAAAATCTTCTCGCTCGGTTACTACGCTCCCTCGCTTGATATTCTTCTAAATATTTAATGTACAATTGAATATTGTAGAAAAATGTGTATCATGTAAACACAGTTTACACTGTATGTTTACATTACTAATAGACTTGTAAGTCATTTGCCACCCATTATGAAATAGGTGTCAGACTTTTGCAGATTATTAGACAGATGCGGATGTCTTTTGAAAATGTAACTCATTTGGCACCAGTGGGCAAAAACGTTTGGGAGGGCTGACAAAAAAATCCACATCACCCCAGGCCCCGCTGAACGTTTTTCAAAGTGGGGTCTGGGGGCAAAAATCCAGCGGGGTTAAGGGGCGAAGCCCTCAAGGGGTGGGCGCATCAGTGGCGTATCCATAATTTCTTACGGGGGAGGGCACAAATTGGCATGGGGGTGAAATACATGTAAAACGATTAAGCGACAGAGCGAGGCTTTAGCGGCAAGGGAGCGGAGCGACCAAGCGGGGATGGGTCTGGGAGGGGGTTATCACCCCCTCCCAGAGCAGGAAGCATTTGCAATTTTAGAACCACATTAGACGCATTTTCAGGCACTTCCTGGATTAATATGACGTAAAATTGCTTTCTGCTACCCCCTCCAAGAGTAGGGATCTTTTGCAGTTTGAGAACCACATTTGGCGCATTAATGTACACCCTGGAAAAAACGAGGCTTTCTGATTTATCTGTCACGTCGTGAGACGGTGTATAATAATTATGCCTCGTTGCCGCACAATGCGTAAAGACGGTGGTCCGGTACTTCACCAGGGGGCGTCGATCTTTTTCAGTGAGGGAGGGGGGAGGGTGTTGAGGCCACCAATTACCTACAAAACGAGCCACCAATTACCGACAAATGTAAAAGTGAAGTGTGATAAGTATATTGCACGTTTTCAGACCATAGTTTTGCAAAAGAATGTAATTTTTTAATACAACAGAAGTTCAAAAACCTGTGAGGGGGTATTCACTTCCGTCACCTTCGCCCCTTTCGTTTACTACGCTCCCTTGTTCCTCGCATTATGTCCCCAGGTCATGAAAAGAAATCACCGCCCCTGGTCGTTTCTAATGGTATCATAAAACAATTCAACTACCACTTTCACGACGTCAAAACAAAGGGCCCTTTTTTAAAGCAACTAGTGATGGCGCTAATCATTATTGTACGAGGTTACAATTTATCATCCACTATCTTGGTTTATTTTTATTTTTTTTTATTGAATCAGCGGGGGCAAAACCTCGAAGGACCTCGCATAATTTGACGATACCAGGAAACCAACAATTGGACGAGGAGGGTGAAGGCAAAATAAATTATAGGAGTTGGAAGGGGAGGGGCAGGCCTGGGAAGGGGACAAAACGCTGAAAAAATCTTCAGGGAGTTGGGAGGGATACGATTTTTCTAATTTCTGGAAACTGACAATAGTAATTGTAAACTTCAGAATACTCCTTCATAGATTAAAGGAGGGAAGCTTACTTTCATCTTGGCCCCTATATACCCTGTCCCTCCTAACAGTCATAGGCAACAACCCAGCGGTCCAACCCTTTTCTCTACTTCCCTCTCCCTCTCTCTCTCTCTAGTATACTTTCACTCTCTTTAGTCTAGTGTTCACGATAGATCGGCTACAGACGGGGTAGTAATTATGATTTCAGGGCCCCCATGGAGAACAGTACTGATATACCGATAGGTAAACAAGATATATTATTATTATTGGTCTCTCTCTTTCCACTCTTTCTCTCTTTCTTCTTCTCCTTCTTCTTATTTTTGCTCGTCTTCTACTCCCTCTTCTTCTTATTTTCTGTTCTCTTTTTCCCCTCTTTTTTAATTCAACTCAATTCAAAATCATTTTATTCTTGAACTTCAAATACAACATCAGATTGTACATTCGTAAATAATTACATCTGAACAAGAAAAGGAGGACAACAATAAGTCCACACTTGAAAATAGCGCGCCTCCAGAATATTACATTGTGTGTATACGTCAGATAAAAACACATTGTATAACAAAAAAAAAACTATATTTATTCTAAAAAATAGAATCAGTACACACACCAGGCCCCCTAAGCTCCGCCATTATATTTAAACGTCTTTGAAACACACACCATCTCACAGAGAGTCATTAACAAACATTTACTATCATAAAATGAGTTTGGTATGACGTCAAGCATAAGTATTAATAATTATTTGTTTAAGTTTAACTTTAAACGAAGAAATGGTTTTACATGAAAAAAAGAGTAATATCAAGATTATTCCAAATTCGTGCCCCAGTATGTTTAATAGAATTCAGTAATAGATTATAAGTTGCTTTGGGGAAATGGACATTATTTGATGAGCGAGTATTATACTGATGGAATTCATAGTTGTATTGACAAAAACTTATCATGTTATTAGGAGCGTATATATTTTAACAAGATCCATAAGTGTAGCGATTTTAAATTGATTAATATCATAGACTGTCATTGTTTTTTAATTTAATGAATAAAGGCCTAGATGGCGCTAGATAGAGAGAATTAGTAGAAATGCGGAGTGCTTTTTCTGAAGTTTGTGAATTGGATCTAGTTTTGTTATTCTAACAATATAGCCCATGTTATGTTACGGTATTAAATGAAAGGAAGTATCAAGCAGTTAGCATGACTAAGTTTTTTCCAGGTAATATGGATCTTAATTAACACAGTAGTCCAACATTTTTAGATGTTTTGCTACATATATGTAAACGACGATCAACAATAGTGAGTTTTTTCATCGCCATTCGTTGACTATTGAATAAAACCGCAACTATGCCTTGACCCAGGCTTCACCCTTGACACACAAGGTCAATCTAGGTTGCTGTGGAACTTTGACTTTGGCGAAATATAAAACCGGACACTTAAATTGTCTGTTCCATCTGTTTCGAAGTAACTTTGTTTTTTCACTTCCTTTTAATAACGCATTTATTCAACAGAAACTTTACTCCAGATTTTCTATGCAAACTTAGTTTTCCGTACTTCACCCTCACTTTTAATAATCCTATTCGATTTGAAAATTGACAACTAGCTACATGAACTAGATAAATTAACTAGACATGGTGTTGATCTATGGAAATATTTGTTTAAATTTTGCTTTTTATCCTCGTAATATTGTGTAAATCGTCTCCAGAATGAAAGAATAAACAAACTGACACTAAAACCTGAACCTGAAACCTATGTATTGTATTGATTAAAAAAAAAAATTGTGTTTAGAATTATAAAAGCACCAATGAACAAAATATTATTCATTCAGACTTTGTTTGTTGCGTTGTTCTGACAAAGCAAAACTTAAATGATGCATTCAATACCCGATAAAAAAGCCAGCACACTGCAAATAAAAAAGAACCAATAAATAAGTAGACATCGATAAGATTTCGTTGGATGAAGTTCATTTTGTAGGATGGGGATTGAATATAATGACCACCGTGTTTCATGGCGTGTTCAACCCAAAATGCAGCCCTATCTGCAGGCCGCTCAGGTCTATCGTGGAAGATGGCCGAAACTCGTTGCATCGCTTCTCGGTAGGAGTTGTTGCTGATGACATCCTGGAGGGCCTCGAGGAGGACATCGGCGCTGATCGTCCTCTTGTCAATGTTTCGTCCAATGCCTCTGGCCTTGACGCGGGCACCGACATCGTACTGGTCAGCATGGATTGGGAATGTGACAACGGGTACGGCGTGATATATGGCCTCGAAGAACCCGTTGTTCCCACCCTGGTACATCAATACCTTGGTCTTTGGATGCCCTAGGAGATCATTTTGTGGTGCCCAGGGTAGAACCTTGACGTTGTCGGGGATATCTTCAAGCTCTGCAGTCAACTGCCAGATGACCTTTTGAGGAAGTCGAGCAAATGCCTCCGAGAATGCGTTGACGATGTTGATAGGGACATCGGTGAAGTAGGTTCCAGTTGTGCAGATGACGACGCCGTAATCTCCTGAGCTTTCCATGAAATCCTCTAGCTCTGGGGGCAACGGGTTTGAGGGCCGGGTTGTCAGTCCACCAACATGTTTTATTTTGGGATGCAATGGACATGGGAATTCGTGAGCAAAGTCTGTGCTTACCAGGAAAAGTTCATTCTGCGACAAAACGTCTGCAATATTGTCATTTGTGACGCCATGTTTCTTGATGAGCTCATCGTATGGCTTCATCATATCGTAGGCTACGAATTTAATAAGAAACGTCTCTAAAACATTCAAAATTCGCTGGCCAAAAGTCATTCTATTCGTAAAACCCGTAAATACTTCAGGAACGTAGGATGGGTTCATCGAGCCATCGCGGAGGTACAGACTGCCGTATGTACAGGGTGACGGAAACGATATCGAAGTGAGATACGGAATCCCAAGACTCCTGGCGATCAGAGGACCACATAACCAAATCACATCATACACCAGGATATCGTAAGAACTGTCCTTCAGATGCTTCATGAAGCGCTGGTCTCCCAATATGTTATCACAATCAACGGCTCGTCCATCTTTCATGATTTCCAGCAATGACAACAGCTGAATAGTGGCCGAGGAGAAGGCTCTCCTGTTGAAAGCATCGAACTGATGATGCACTTCCTCAACAGGTACAGTGTGGTTGAACACCTCGAAGTTGAAAAGGCGGGAATACTTTTCGTCTTTGGCTCGGTGCTCGAAAGCGTTGCTGATCAGCATGGTGACAGTGTGATTCCGACGGACCAGGCTTTCCCCGATGGCCGCCATGCAGTAGAAATGACTGCCCTCTCCCAGCAATGCATTCATGAGCACATTCCCTCCAGAGACCTGTTCTGGCGAAGAAATGAAAAGAGTTAACACGACAAGGGCTTTCAAGACTTGTGTCCCAGTAAGCGACGAAGCGACCATGTTTATTGTCATGTCTATTATCTCTGCTGTAGACTAAGAATCAGCGGCCTACAGGCGCATTTATGCCTAGACATATTATGACAATCTGTGCCAAATAATGTATTTACTCAATTCAACATAATAACAATGATCGCATCTCGGTTGGGTACACTGATCTCCGACCTTTAGCCCTTTGCATATTAGTGCTGATTATTTTGTCCCGCGAAGGGTGATATGAATTTGACTCTGATGCAACGCATGCCAGCCCGGGTCAGTTTCCATGTAGACTAGCACCTATAATAGTCATACACCAAAAAGCCTAGCTCTAAACTTTCCTGTAACGATTACTTTTTGTAGTAAGTTACTACTTAAAAGTACTATGTCCCATTTGCAGGCCAAAAAATGAAAAAGTTAAATTCCAACTGCATTTTGAAAGATAATACCTCCCTAAAAAAAAGGTGGGGCTTGAAAATGTCTTCAAGTGGGAAAAAAACGACTATTAGTTGTCAAATCGACTTTAGGGCTATAGAGCCCCAAAGTAATAGTCTAGATTTTTAGACAATTGTACCAAGAAGTATTGTACCGAATGGACATACGTTTTATGCTGCGCAAAGATTCAATCAGTTTAATATTGGCCATCGCAAGAAGTGGGTTATTGGTGTAGACAAATGCTCATGTACCCTCTAGAACTCTTTTCATGTATGTTATTACAAAAGAAGAAGGAACAAAGCCAGTCACTCATTCAATAGTGTCTGACAGTGAAGTCTATCAAGTAAACGGGTTTCCCTGCATAATTTGAATATGAGGACACTACTAACGTTTAAATTTCACAAATAGGATATACATGACATATCCATAATTCCTGCAAAGTTCTACAGCATTTGAGGTTCGCTGCAAAAGGGACATAGTACCTTTAAAATCAAATTTACCGGGAGCACCGGTTAATTAGTTTATTCAATTTATCTCGAAACCAGAAGCGTTTTAGGGGATAAATTTTCTAGTGCTTATAATACATTCACAGGGGCATCCAAATATATCAAATTTGTAAAGAATCATTATCCACCCAATTTTCGACATTTACCATAACTTTGTATTACGTTTAAATTGATCAATGTCCTCTGATCAAGTGGTTAATTCTGCTCTTAAATCGTGATTTGTTCTTCATGATTTTTTGTTGATTTATTTTTTTATTTTTAGGGGGGTGGGGGACTTTTCGGCTTTAAACAAAGTAACACCCATAAAAAACTTAAACAATTAATGTCAAAAGTTTGTATGGTCACCATTATTTCCAATGACAATACTTATTGTGATCAGTGTAGAGATAACCAATATTACCTATCTTTTTTTTTTTTTTTATTTCATCCTGTTCCACTCCTCAGCACTGACTTTTAAAATGGGTCAAAAGTTTGACATGTTTGTCTTTCTCCAGTTTGTGTATATTAGAATACCGAAGTGCATATTAGCCAAGTTGTGAAGGTTGCTGGTTCCAAACAATGTTGAGCTAAACAATGGCGTGGTGATCACACCAGCACCAAACATTGAATTTGGCCTGGTCCAGGCCGATGCTTGAATGATGTTGCGGTGAACCTCATGCGAGGGCTTTGTTTCTTTGGAACCAGTAACCTAAACGACGAGCGAATATGACGTAAGCACTTTGGTACTCGATGGCCCAGAAGAGTGGTAGTTATTTCAAATGCTACGTAACTCCCACTTATTTTTTTTTTTTGATTTGATTTTATTTCTGCATTTTTCCATATAAAATAACAATAAGTATAACAAGGAACATATAAATGTAAGGTATAACACAACATAAACAAACAATAATTTCTTCATGTCATTATGTTTTT
>BEXV01003629.1:0-13217 GCA_003118195.1 Hemicentrotus pulcherrimus | reverse complement strand
CCCAGGAGAGAGATAGAAAGAGACAGTTCATGATCTTGACCTTTAAGGGGAAGTTCACCTTGATATTAAAGCCCTTCTGCACTAGTTTGGCCAGGAGGGATTAGACCTCCCTGCATGGTCACCAACAGGTGGTTATCTCATCGAATCAGCTCTCAACTAATATAACAAAAGGGGGATCGTGGGGGACCGATGATTTTAAAAGAAGCAGAAAAATGAGAGAATCAGATCAGTGAATGTTTGAGTAACAATTAAAGAAATTTATGAATTTTTGAAGGTGCGGTCAATCAAACACAATTGGCAACGTATCATACATTCACCCTAAATATAATTGTTGCAAATATGCTTTTATACAACCCCTGTATGAAACAAATCTATTCAATCATCAATAGCTTTTAACTTAGTATCAGGGAGGACTTCCCCTTTAAGGAAGGAGGGAGGGGGTGAAAATTCAAATATATTGCCAACATTCATTATTGTACTGTACTGTATAGGAATCTATCTTGTGCTAGGGCTAGTGTAAATAAAAAGATAAAGGAGGTCACTTTCCTTAAAGGGATCGTTTAACAATGTTAAATCTGAGATACACGGCCCTACATGTTATCAGTGTCTGTGATATGGTGTGATATTGAAGCCCTAAAAAAAATCGCGCTTCAAAATGATCAAGAAGTGCCTCAAAAAAGTAAAAATCTTTGAGTGACCGGTTTTACCCAATAGATGGTAGTATTATGTAATCAGACGGGCGATCGGCTTGTAAAAGTCATGGGGTTCCTGACTGACCTAAAGGTTTATAATTATCATTGCATCATGAGCTAACTCCAGAATTTTGTTTCAGAATCAGAGACAAAGTTACCGGATCCCTTGAATTATGCCATTGGAATAAGCTACATATGTCATATGATACATGTATGGTATTTGGGGATTGAAACTGCAAAATGTATGAGATTTTTGAGAGGGAAATACATATATGGATGTGCATTCAGCATTTGAGGCAATGTGCCACACTCAAAACCCTAGTTCTATGCTCCTTAATGCATTGTGAATTATCAGTAGATGATATAATATATAAAAATTTGTATTAACTGCATGAAGAATAATTTAGAATGAACACTTTTTTTCTTTCTTTCCTAGAACTTACACTTTCTCAAACATGGAAGAAAATAAAGCGAACTCTTGTTTGTGTTGTGTATCATCACATTTTATTCAAGAACAAGGAAGAAATTCTCACACATTTCAACAACAAAATATAGGACGGAATTTATTTCCATAGAACAATATGTAGACAAAATAGCTATTCAAACACATTTAAAGAGTGAAAGCATCTATATTCACCAATTTATTTCTCAATTTCATTGGTAAAGAAAAAAAGGCTTCTGTAAAACGATATTAAGTGCACCTTGTGTTAAAATTATCATGTGACATGAGTTACTTTTAAAACAATTTTTAAAGTAATCCATACTGTGCTGTACCTTTGTGAAACCCAAGGCCTCATTTAAATGCAATGTAATGTTTGTATAGTATGTATATATGTACAGTTTACAATAAATGAATAAAACAAGAACTTTGCATTCTACTTCTACTCTGTACAACCTAAATAGCAGTACAATATCAAATATACTTTCAGTTATTCACAACAAAGTTATGTATTACTTTTATTAAATATAATGATTTCTCCTAATAATTTATCAATTTGATATATAAATTCAAATCCTGTATTTGGACAAGACAATATATAAATAATAATATACATTTAGGAATAAAACTAGAATTAGAAAAGTCTTCATGAAAGATTGTTTTCAAGGTGTTCATGCTTATTGGTCAATTTTAATACTCTCACAGGAAAATATAGAATAACTGCTTGCATACATAACAGAATAATGTTTTATGTGGCTTGTTGAAGGTCCTGAACACGACCGCATCCATGAAACACACTAACATTAAAGTCTGATGCATCCATGAGCAGGAGAAAGAACCTAAAGTAGTACAGTTCATAGGGAACTTGTATTTCAAAGCCACAGCATCTCTTATAAAATTAGAGCAAGATGCATCAGTAAGGATGAAGAATAATTGGAAAGATTACCAATTCATGTGTAACTTCTATAAACAAAGGAATTATCCGCCGTAAGCTGCACTGCATTTTTTTTTTTTACAGTTAATTGTTACTGGTAGTCAGATTTCTTGAAGG
The DNA here is from genome assembly GCA_003118195.1 of Hemicentrotus pulcherrimus. Classification (NCBI taxonomy): domain Eukaryota; kingdom Metazoa; phylum Echinodermata; class Echinoidea; order Camarodonta; family Strongylocentrotidae; genus Hemicentrotus; species Hemicentrotus pulcherrimus. The sequence goes on along the minus strand of BEXV01003629.1, from coordinate 11,035 downwards.
GTTGGTTCAGTCTAACCCTTCCCTCAACTGTAGATCCTCAGGGTGTGATGCCTTTGAGATAGTATGTCCAGGAGACATTGGCAGCACCTCCGGCAGACCTGGCACAGGTCACCACCAGCTTGCCCATCTTGGGGGCCTTGGTGCCGTCATTGTTGCCCTCGTAGCCGATGATGATGTTGTGGGTCTTCTTGCCCCGGATCTGGTCTCCAGGCTTGCAGCTGAAGGAGGGGTTGTCCACCTGGAAGATGAATGCTGTGGTGTGGGAGAAGATGTTCCTGAAGGGGATGGAGGTGGTGGAGCCGGCCTTGATGGTGTACGGTCCCTGGGGCTTGGGGGCGATGCAAGTGCCGAAGAGGGGGAAGGTGTACTCCCCGCCAAGAGGTGAGTGGAGGGTGAGGGTGCCACGGGTCTCGCCCAAACGAGAGGGTTCAAAGGTGATGTCAAAGCCGACTTCGCTACCGCCACTGGAGCCAGGAGCAGCAGTGATGGTCTTATCACAGTGGAAGTCATTGTTGTCAATCTGTAGTGAGGATAATGCAATGGAAATTCTCTGTTGCAATTTCATTTATTTTAATGCAAACAACACAAAAAGAAAGTGTCCAACAAGAATGTTTGCAAATACATGTAAGAAAAAGATTACAGCATACAGAGAAATCACTACCATATTTAATTACTCTCATTTCAATCTTTAAAGAAATCCATGTACCAATAAAATGAGAAAATTTATTACATATCCTTTAAAAAAAATGCTAATTCCTTCATGTGTGTTACTTTTGATGTAAAGTATGCTCCGGGCTTTCTTTCATCAAAGATATAAAGACTTTGGTTACGACAAGGTTTTGTATTGGAGATAGGTAAAGTGTCTAGTCTTGGGTGAAATTCATCAAGTGTTAGCAATTGCCTTGGTGAAAGAGTTGCTGGAGCATATAGGTTGTACAAATTTGTTATTAGGGTAACACAGCCTGTTGCTTTAAGCGCTATATACAGGTAAATAAATGTAATCTATATGGGTTTATAAGAAAATTAAACTAAAAAATCACTCACCTTGCAAGAATATTCTGTCTTCACTTTGGCAAAGTTGGTGAACTTGGTGGTCTGGGTGTGATTTCCACCAAGAGACGCCCTGAAGAAGACAGCCTTCTCCGGTCCTGCTGCGGTGGCAGTCAGCTGGAGGTCATAGGCATACTGACCGAGCTCATTGCTGGCAAGGGTCATCTTGCCGGACACCTCTCCAGTTTTGAGAGGAAGGTACTCGAAGTTCAGGACACCCTGGGATGATAATAATATCAATAATGTATTTACATGGTGCATTTTCCATATACATTAAATACACATCTCTTAAAAGGCGCTTTACAATCATCTTATTAAAAGAAGAGGTGAATTTTTAGATATTTGTTTTAAGATATAGGGAGATTCCTTTTTGCAAAGAAATTTGGTTAGGTTTATTCCACTCTGGGTGCAGCAGCTGTGAATGCTCTGAAACCCAGTGTGGGTAGCATCTTTGGAGACAGATGGTTCTGTGAAGTTTTTATTTTTGATGTAGAAATAGAACTGTATATAACTTGGAGAATGTACAAACTGAAACATACGTAGTAAACCTAGTCAAAGAACAGTCAAACGTGGATGCATTTCTATTCTAAAACCGGAGTGTTGGCTCAGTCAGTAGAGCGTCCGCCTCACAACCGGGAGGTCATGGGTTCGAACCCCGGCCACGTCATACCAAAAGAAGTTACACGGGAGTTGCTGCTACCTTGTTTGGTGTCAATAATAAGGGGATAGAGCAACGTCGATCTGGCGCTGCTCAGTAGCTGCCCGGCTCACGATCGATAGGGCAAAAAGAATGTCCATTTTCGGTTTAATAATTTTTTTTTTTGGAGTGGACTATAAAAGATTATTATTATTATTCCCCTTCAGAATGTACATCCATTATCCTTGTACATGTTTCTATACGCGTCTTTTTACCACGCATACAATATGGTACTTTCACAAGGACCCTTACCTCTGACTGGGGAGGGACCATAAGCTGCGGTGGGACCATGATATCATTGACGGCACAGATAGTCTGGAAGGTGACGGGTAAGGACAGAGGGTTCTCTAGGGTGATGGTATGAGAGGTACTGAGACGGACCGGTGTACTCATCTCCACCAAGTCAATGATGCCCGGCGGGGTGCTCTTGAAGGTGATGTAGTAGAACTGGAACTCATTGGTCTGCTCATTGCGGAAGAGAATCTGTCATTGGCAGGGGAGAAAAAGAAAGTATGAATTAAGTATGACTGGAAGTATTTACACCCTTCACCTAGATTGACTCTGGACGTATTGTGATTTTGGTGCAGTATATACACACTGTGTATGTATATAAATACAGGATATGTTAATACATTGGAACATTTATCGGTATCATCTCTATTGCAGCATAAAATATGCATTTCTGAACTCCTTTCAAAACATTTGCCTAATAGAATCATGTAAATTATTGATGCTATTTTCAAAAAGCGGAAGGGTAACGAATGCCAATTCCTGGAAAAATTTAAATGCAGTATTTCCCATGACTCGTACAGTGACTAGTCAAGATTTGTGTCAATGTAAATTTATGCTAGGTTGGCTGTAATTTTACCTTAGCAGCATATGAAGCTTCCTTGTGGCAGAAGAAGTTGAGTTTGTAGTCCCTCTTACTAAGACCTGGAACATCAATGTAGTCCAAGCCTTTCAGAGTCGTAGCTGGGTCCAGTTTGTCGGGCTTAATCATCTCAATAACGGCCTTGAATCTACAACATTAAAATATGCAAAAAAGTATTTAAATAAAGTTTAATTCTTTACATTTCCAAATGCTGACATCACAATCTAATGCATTACGGTGAAATGGTTTAATAATTAATTTCTTTTAAACTTTTATCTTACTGTAAAGAAAAGTCTTTTCAAATGATAATTGATTTTCTAATTTGTTAGGTGTGTCAAATGTCAAAATTGTCACAAGCATAAAGTTTTATTCTGTCTCCAAACTGAGTTTAGCTTTCTCAGCTGGTAACTGGAAAGATTGGAACAGTGGAGGACTTGTCCAAATCCAGACTACCGGTAAGTGAAATAACATTTTATTAAAGCAGCAAAAACTAGATTGCTTAAGAGCTCCTGCTCCATACGTGTTGCTCCATGACACAACTAGGACAGGGGCACCAGAACTAATACAAAAAAATGAAATAAACAACACAGAGTCATAAGGGAAATCTGCTGCTTGCTACCAGTTTGGCAGACGACATGTCTACATACCTCTGGGGCCGCTTGAGCCAGTTGGATACTGAGAGACTCTCTGTGTAGTGTGTCTTGCTGGGGATATCTCTGGTGATGTTCCCTGCTGCCTTGGGTGCTTCAGAGACACCTACCATGTTGTACATGAGTCCTGAGCCATCGGGTAGGGCAAAGAAGACACTGCCCTGCAGGTGGAAAATAAATGAGTAAAGTACTTTATAATTTCGCTTTCTGATTAGGTTTAACGTCAGAGATTTTGTTTGAGAAGGTGGAGGAAAATTCATGCTCAAATTCTGATGAAACATTTAAAGAGAAACAAAGAGAGGACAAGGGAGTAAAATGAAAAGAGATTTAAAGTAAGAAAATTAGGTAAGATAAGTTAACAATGAACTAATAAATCTCATGAAGAAAAATAAAGAATATTCTAAAAACGTGTCTACTGAGAAACAAAGAGACAAGGAGAGAGCAAGGTAGAGACAGGCAGTTGAGGAAAGAGAAGAACAGAGGAAGGGGACAACAAGGAGGATGCAAGGATCCTGTTAAATAAATCATAAACATTTTTTCAAACTTAAAATTATGTGTCAGCTTTAAAGATTTGAGATAGAAATAAATCAAAACTGAGAAAATTATGCTGTGCAATTGTAACTTTGGCCTATATGATTAATCTGCAAAGAGCACACCTAAGCAGATTCCCAAACGAATACACTGCGCAAACCCACCGTATGTTTCTTGCCCTCGGCGGTCATGATCAGTGGCCTGTAGATAAGCTCATAGGCCTTGCTATGCTGGGGCTCCACGGTGATGGCTTCCGCACCGGTCCAGTGTTCACCCTCGATCACCGGTCTCAGCTGCTCCCAGCGCTGGTTGGTGCGGTTGTGGAGGGTCAGACTGCGGGTGTCTTTGACCCGGACATGCGTGCTGAAGTGCAGTATCTCCTTCTGAGGCTGGCAGCCCACGCACATGCCAGTCAGGACCAACTTGAGAGGGCGTCCTCCCTCAATGCTGCAGTTCAGTTTCTGTGTAGAAAATCACAGAGGGGAGGAAAAGTGTTTATTATACTGACACCATCTAATTTGGACTCTCAAATATGAACTTTGTTGAATAAAGGCATGCCCTAAACAAGTTAAGTACATGTAGTTCACTTCTTTTACTGTACTTCTAACATTCAATAATATTCAATGCAAGAAAAGTAGAGCATTAAAAAAAAAACTGTAATGTTCTTGTCAATAAATTTGCCAGTTTGGGGGACTTGCAGATTTTGTTTCATCATTTAATGTCCACATCCAAAAAGAATTTGTTAGTACATATGTAATTTGATGGTCTAGATGACACAGTCGAGTGCAAACAAACTGCTCTGAAACAGGAATTACCATTTTCAAAATTAAAGGATCATGGGCTCTTGCATAGAAGACTAACCTATTGACTGCTTAGAGTCAGGAGGGTGGTAACTCTTTGGTTTACATAAAGCTATCATCCTTCTGGCTCTTAGTAGACAAGACATTCAGAGTGACAAATAAAACAATGTCAAAGGTGATTGAGGGTGACTAAACTTACATCATATCTGATGTCTTGGCAGACCTTGGTGGGTTGGAACTTGACCTCAAAGGTCACAGTCATGCCCTGGGAGATGTAGCCCTCTGATGGGCTGATGGCAAAGTCTGGTGCAAACTTCTCCGCATTCCACTTGAACCTAATATAAAAAAGTGATATAAATGAAGACATTAATGATAAAGTTCAGTTCTGGTCATGCGATTGCATTGTGAAAGAAATGGTGTGGAATTGATAAGAAATAGTTGATCATCTAGCATATATCTATAAGTATTGGTGTGTACTGCAAGATTCACAAATCATCAATATGATAAGAAATTTGGCCCAGTCAGTCTTGGTAAAGTTACAAGCACTGTATACAGAAAGATGTATATGGGACTACACATACATGTGGCATAAAAATCTGTCCCGATTTGTATGAGTGTAAAACAAAATACAGTGCCAAGTACCAAGCATGATAACAGCAATACTGATAATGAAGATTTAGATTTTGTGAAATCTTCATCAATGGAAGATGTGAAGTGGTTCAGAAGTAAGCCCTTAGTCTACAAATCAACTCTCATGGACTTGCTTTGAAAAGTCAGGTGTTTCTTTTGGCCAACATAAATGGTCATTTCCCAGTTGTAAATAACTATATAACTTGTCATTTCTTGCCCAAATACACATGTACATGTATAGTAGAAAGCTGCTTCCCTATCTATGTCATGTGAAATTTGTAGTTTTGCTACAGGATGTAAAGTAAATTTTTTCTGCCTGTTTTATACATCATTCCACCAAAAACAAAACAAAAAACAAGTCAATATGAAGAGCATAAACAGTGGAGCAACAACTCTGCAGTCACTTACGCAGCACCAACATCTCCTGTGTTGTACATGAGGAGCTTGCGTGTGGTACTGCTCTTCAGGACAACAGCTCCAAACGGAATAGATTCCTGGTCCAGGTTGATCTCTATTCCTTGGCATGACCCAGTCACCACCAGGAGAGGCTGAGAGAGACCTGCACACTCTAACATCACCTGGCAAGAGTTCAAACAAAGAAGCAATATACTAAACAATGTAATATTCCACAGGATACGTAGAGATCAGGATTTTTTTTTTCTCTCTCTTTTTGTATTTGTCTCATCTTCTCTTAGCAATTACCTCATCTTGGAGAATCTTTATTGGGTAAATTTAGCAGGAGAATTTTTTCTTCTTCAGAATTGCATATCAGACTAGGAGAGGCAAAAGTTCCAATCAAACATATCACATACAAATAGAAACTTACATCTTTTACGCTATTCTCTTATTTTTACAACCAAATCCTTGCATTAAGATTTTAATGCTTTGTTTCAAACATATATACACTATCATTACAACATCTCCTACAGAAGCTAATTGACTATAACTACAATACATTTGAACTATGAATTGAGAAATAAATAACTAATCATAAATAATAAGAATGATGACAAAGATAGCAAACATACTAATTTTACTGATGATAATGATGGTGATGATGATGGAGATGGTGATAATGATTATGATCAAGACAATGATGGTGACAATGATAACGGAAAAGGAAATGTAAATGAGAACAACACTCAAAGTAATACTATACCAAACAGCCTCCACATCATCTTACCTCTTCAGTAAACTGTGGGATGCGGCACTTAGGGCTGAAGACCAGCTCCAGCTGCGAGGCCCCGCCCTTGGCCTTGAGGCTAATCTCCTGAGTAGGGGCCAGCTTCAGCACAGTGGGGACTTGTTGCAGGATGGGGTTGAGAGGGGTGATGGCCACATTAAAGGAGAGAGGGGCGGGGCTGTTGTTGATGATAGGTACAGAGCGTTTAATGACTTGGCCTATGCGCAGGGCCCCGAATTTGACGATGCGGTCCTTTGAGTTGGCCACCTCCACACGCATCTCAGTACCAAGTCCAAAGATCTCAACCTGGGGGTAAAGGGGTTAAGTATCAGTCGTCCATTCAAAATATTCTGCATTGTGAACAACATTTCCTATTTTCTTCCTTTCTTCTTTCACTGAGGTCAGACACTCGACCAACACAATTTGATGGATTATGATTGTGAGTTCTATCTCTAGCAGCTAGCTGACAATGTTTGATTACTCATCTTCTTACCACAAAAGAGCAATCAAAAGCATCGCATATTTTCTCCTGCAAATTAATTGAGAAGCAAAAACTTTTCCAAAGTGAAAATCTTGTGTGTTTTTTTTTATGATATTGGTTCATTGAGGGGGTATATATCGTCATGTGTGTGGTTCATTGAGATATCCAGGTAGGAATTTGCAGGCCATGTAAGGCTACACCCATCAAAGACTAATACCTAATGCATCTGCAATGCCTCTATAGATTCATAACCCATCCTCTACAGACTAACAGTGAGCATCATAAAATATGGAATAATGAACACCTTCTGCTGACTTATAATCTATATTAGTCCAGACAGAAATTCCCTTCTCTTCGTTACCTGAGCACGAGAGAGTCCGTTGAGCTCAAAGGGTATGACCTCCTGATATCTGATTGCCTCCCTGGGGTAGAATGTGAAGGTGATGTCTTTGCTCTCTCCTGGTGACAGCACGGTTGCTTCAAATTGGAGATGAAGGTGTGATGTACTTGTGTAAAGGCAATCAACGCTGGATACAAAAGAAAGGTCCATTGAAAATGTGTTCATTGAGAAGGGGGAGATATAAATACAAAATAATCCAAATTTCTTTGAAGTGTATGTATCCAAATGACACTCATTCAAAATATTTCTTCCTAATTGAATATTTGGTCATACTATGTAATTATCAAAACCAATCTTAACTGGTCACACACTCTATTGTCAGAGATCTAGTGCTTTTCAAAGTAATTCATTGCCAGTATGACAGTATTAGTGGGTATTTGCAGAGATCCAATTTTATCTTAAGTAGATTAGAATTTATGGTTGTCCAATATCAAAAGATATGCTGCTTTAAATATAAAGTGAAGAGGCAGCTCAAATCTACATTTTTGTTGGTAGTCTAAGAGGATATTAAGGGCAGGGTGACAGCTAGAACATGTATTACATATGATAGATTAAAGGTTTGATGGGGCCCACAAGGTGAATCAATTTTGGATAATAATAATATTCCTTGTATTATATTCTTGTATATTATATTCTAGATTTAGCTCTGGCCGCTGTCATCAGCGCACAGTGCGTCTCAAGGAATAATCCTATTGGTTACCTATTTACCTCACCTGGGTGGAGTGTGGCAATTGTAGATTAATGTCTCGCAAAGAATGTAATTGTTGTGGCAGGGATTTGAACCCTTTGAATTGTGGTTCACAGTCCAGAGACTTATCGACTGAACCACAAAACCTCTACTGTTCTTGCCCCTTCTAATTTATCTATATGTGTGTAGACCCACCTGATGTCTTTGCTGTCTCTGTTTGTGAGCGTCAGGATCTTGGAGTGGGTTGGCATCCCGGCTCGGTGGATGAAACATGGCCCAAAGTCATACTGAGGGAAGGAGAAGTGAAGCCCAGGCGCCACCCCATGGCCGATGATCTTCACCTCATAGGTCGGACCGTTGGCAATCTAGAAGAATAAAGAATGCAAATGGAATAGTTTAAACTCAGATCAGGTAAGCATATATGGCATATTCAACATTATATCTCAGGTGGTAACTTTCCAAGTGATACGATACTAAGATGGTATGACTCAGTAGATAGTGCAATGGTCTTGGAAGTGAAAGGCCTACAACTGAGACAACATCAGAGTTACAAAGCATAAGGACAATGCACCCATCCTCAAGCAATTGACACCTAAATTAAGACATAGAGCTGCATGTCATCTGGAGCTGACATATGTGTATAGACAAACACATACTTCATTATCACTTGGATACAATAATCACTAAATCAATCCAATAACTACAGGACTTCAATCATGTTTTCATTCTGTTTTCATTCGCAGTGGTACATACAGAGCTAACCAATTTGAGTATCTGATAGATACACACACACAGTGTCACTGAAATGGAAAGGTTTCAAATTCCATTTAGTTTATACACATATAAAAACTAGTCACTTACAAAAAAGAGATAAAAGTCATATAAACAGGAAACTTGGAATGAAAAAAAATAATAAAAAAACACTTGGAACGATGTTTCACCTTGCAGACAAGCTCACACCCTCTGAGAGTCGTCTTGTAAATGGGTTTGAAGGACAGGACACTACGCTTGCGATCGTTGCAGGGTACACCACCAAAGTCCGGTGAGATGCTCAAGAGCTTAGGGTTGCTTCCCCTGGTCTCCTCCTTCAAGAACCACTCAAAGTCAAAGTTGAACTTGCCGGTGTTGATGATGTAGATGGAACGCACTGCCTTCTCGTTCACCTCGATCTAACACATGAGAGATTAAACAAGGGATTTTAATGCAGCACGTCAATATCCAGTTGAAATCCATCATTCTTTTCTTTCTTTTTTCAATTTTTTATTTTTTGCAGTCCACCAAAATTAGATACGGTACAGACTTACATGAACTTGAACTTGGTTTTGATACAATGATACATCATCAAATTAAGATTCATTCACTTGTCACACTGCACATACACAATATAACATGTTTATTAAACACACAATGTCCCTGTGTATTTCAAAAGCTATTACTCTGACTAGTTCAACCTATTGGCATGCAATTTTATGGAGCTTACAAGGCATTCAAGAATTGAATTCAACTAGTTACCCACTTACTACACCTGTGTTGAGAGAGACAACATGCTATAAAATGCCTGGTCTTTGGCTTAAAATCGTTGTCCAAGGAATACATACGTTTCAATCAAAATCTTCTGATCATTCTCAATTGAAAGTCAAACACGACCCAACAACTTAAGTCGATCTCTCCACATTCGTGAAACGGTCAAACAACAAGTTGAGAGGTCAAAGTTGAGAAAAATGATATGACTGACCTCTCCAAAGTCAATGCAGTTGACGCCTGTGCTGGACAGGTCTTTCTTCTGACCGGTCGAGTCTTCACACTGGACAATGCAGTTCATGGAGTAGCCCTCCGCCTTGACGTTGAGGCAGATCGGTAGGGTCTTCTTCCGGACCTGGATCTGGACGTTGAAGTTGACCACCTTCTCCTCACTGGGGGTGAAGGAGACATCGATGGGAATCCTGCAAATTGGAAATAAATGATGAAGATTATTACTTATGACAAAACAGTACATCTCGATCAGTACCTGGATGGCCATCCAATATCTTAAGGTTGTAAAAAATCAGTTCATGGAGAGCCCTCAGATATTCAATATCTCAAGATTTGAAAAACACTACTCAGACTAACCTCCTAATAACTCACAGCTTGTGAATGTTTTTTTAAAAGGTAAATATGTGTTCATGAACGCAGGCTGGCAAAATGTAGTAATAATGCTTTCTCCTTTCACAATGTAATCAGAGTGAAGACTACTAAAACAATACAAAAACATGGAAGTGAAAACTGAATATGATGGTAATATTCACATAACTTATAAAAATGAAAGGATTTCATTTCAGTGCATTTCAGTGCTGACTCATAAAATATTATCTCTGCTAGTACACTATTGTATTATGTTTCAGTCTATCATTCAAATATCTCTAAAGACACTTTGTAGTGGGCTCTGATGGGGAATTTGACACCATTAAGGTGTTTACCCAATAACAAGTTTTGTCAATCAGCAGGATAAGCAGGCTTTGGTTTAATGACCAACAGGCCTTATGTAATGCACTACATTTTCCACTCATTCCCTCATATGGTAAAGTCATTATCTTACATTTCCCTCACCCAGAGACTCTCTAAGAGACCAGGGAGTATTTCTTGATAGGACTAAGAGTTTGCTGTATGCCAACTTGAACACCCATTGATAGTATTCCCACCAAGTCTGGTGTCAACAAATTGATATGACCTTCTGCACAAGGAAACTGACAACCCTCCCTCTTTAACTAGCTGATCCTCACCTGTCATTGGGTAGTATTGTTCCCTTCATTGGAGTCAAATGGAGCCTGGATGAGAATGCTTCTGAATGACAAGACGTCTCATTGATCTCAAAGTCAAAGGCTCGTGCCTCGTTGTTGATCAGGAAAATTCTCTCATAGGCCTCGTTTCCTAAAATAACGGGATAATAATAGAATATTTATAAGCATATTGAATACAGGAGCCACCTTTGTGAACAGGAATTACACATTACAGAACATGGGGTTACAGCAAATGAGCGAATAATGGCTTGAAAATTCTTGATCACATCAATTATCT